>MPUH01000238.1:0-77426 GCA_001970955.1 Stentor coeruleus | reverse complement strand
AGATAAAATACTGCGTGAATCATTTACTCTATTCTGGATCTAAGAAAGAAGAAATTAAACCCAGAAATATATGTAAATACTTAGCTAATTGATTTTTAATAAAGAATTTATATATATATGGACAATTGGTACTCCTGATAGATTTAAGTATAAAAGTTCCAATATTGATTTTTGGCTTAATAATGTGCCCTTAGGGAAAATTTTTGTTTAGACCTAAAATTTTAATAAATTAAATTAAAACAAGATTCAACCAAAAGTAAAAGAGCTTAGTATTCCTAGCTTGCAAAATGTATTTAAACCTTTAGTTTACGATATCAAATTTAAGAGTTAATTAATTTGTATAACCACAAATCATTTGAATTCTAACTAACTATTATTGTACTATAATAAATATATTAAATTGCTTTACAAAATATTTAAGTCGTGTTTTTATCTTTTAAAGTTTTATGTATCATTTTCCTAAAATCTTTGAAATTTGGGATGATTTTTATAGGGTCTTTTCTAATAACGCTTCTGTTAAATTTTAATGGGATTTTATATTCATGTTTTTTTAATAAAATTGAGCCATTAAGACTTTTTATAAGGACTTTATATTTCCTTTCAGATAAAAATCTTCGTATTGCTGATTGGATTTTAATAATGCTTTTTAACATAAAATTTTCAGAACTAGGGTTTTTTATGATATCTGATATACTATTTCTATAAAACGAGTCTTCTTCAAAACTCTCAGTAATTTTATTAACTTGTTCTCTTCCTGTAGGTTGTTCATATTGAAACATTTCTTGATCTATTATTTCAATTTCTTGAAGCGTCAAGTATTTGATTTGTGATATTTCATCAGGAAGTTTTTCAACTATTAGGTAGTTGTATTGTGTTTCATCAATAGTAACTTTATCATACAATTCGCTAATCTGATAAACGTCATCAACTAAAAAATTGAATATCAATTCTCCTTGAGGCACCCATAAAACCCTATACCCATCGCTGATTAAATATTTTTCCCTGTCCTTACAGACGTAAACATTTTCTCCAGGCCCTTTCCAGCTGATTAATACAGGTATTAACTCATTATTATCCATTTTACATCTAGCTTATTATCATAAAGAAATTTTGCCCAATATGAATACATTATTACTATAAATCATATATATCTAAAAACACCAGCCTACGATAACCTATTTTATTCTATTAATTCTTCTTTTTCCGGACTAATCTTCATACTACATGTATCTTCTGAATGTAATAATATTTGTACCACACTAATACCTGTAATCCCCGATATTATCAAAAGTGTAGTAAAATATCCTATAATTGGAGTAATAAACCTTTGAAAAATATAAGGTACCATAAATCCTGGTAATAAACCAATACCCACATATGTGAAAATCCATTTATCACGAGGAAAATCACTAGAGCCTTGAAGAAGAATCCCACTATAAATAGCAGTTCCCCCAAAGCTTAACATAATAAAATATAAGGCGAATAGGAATTTGCTACTAAATGATATGTTGAATGTTATTAGAAATACTATAACCATAAGTAAATCTATAGTTAAAACCCTTTTTACAGAATATCGATCATAAAGTGCGCCAAATGTTAATCGGCCAATACAAGCTACAGCGAATCCAGCAGAACCAATGTATGATATAAAATGATCATCGTTTATATAAATCATACCTAAAACTTTGTACATAGCTTGAATGTAAATATTAGAATTTAAGGATGTGCCCATTAGAAAAAATAAATTCCAGGCTTTTGGGCTTTTAAGCATGTCTATAAAAGTCATTGTTGGGACTTCTTTCGCTTGGATTTCAGTGTTGTTAGGGTTTTTCGCATGGGGCATGAGTATAAAACCAATAGAACAGAAAAATAAGCTTATTAAAGCTAGCCATCTTATTGTCATAGGAACTCTTTCAGATACGAAAGTTCCAAAAACTTTCTGTTTTTCTTGCCCATCTACTTCTACAGTTGTAGCTTCGTAGTTGTAAGGGTTAACTATATTAGCTATGATAGAATTGAAAATAACTGGTCCAAAACTCCCTGCCGCTAAAACAATCCCACTAATTTTCCCTTTATTTGCAGGGAAATAGTCCCATAAAATCCAAACTAAAGGTAAAAACATAAAGCTTACAATTGCCCCTAAGGTCAAACCATAAGCCCAACAAAAAAAGTAAGGGTTAGTAATATAAGAACAAAAGAACATCGATACTAAAGTAAATGAACTACCAAACAATAAAATCCAATAAGGATAGATATAACGAATTGTGTATCCTACTAATATGCTAAAAACTGAATTTGATAATTGGCCTATAGGCATAACTATAACAAAGTCAGAAATGTTTACAGAATTATCATTGTTATAAAAATATGACCCAACATAAGGCATGAAGGCTCCCCAGTAAAACAAAGAGTTGTTAACCTAAATATCTTATACAAAGCCTAGAAAGATTGCTCCAATAAAGACTAGAATTTTCCTTTGTTTATTCATTTATTAAACTACTTTACAAATTGTAGGTATTTAGATAAATGGCATATGAACATTTTATGTTTAAGGGAATTTCAATTTCTGCTCGAACCATGATGAAATAGGAATTTAAGGTGAGAATTGCAAAATCATTGAAGATTAAAGGTAAAAAAAATAATTTTGGTTTTTTTGAGATAGTTTTTTAGTTGTAAAAGTTTTAATCAAAGGCTATTCTTAAATTTATTTATGTTCATACTATAGAAAATAACTACTATAAAGCTTTTGAATAGTCTTAGAATGCAAACTTAACCACTATATTTTATATTACCCCACGTAAGCTGATAAATTTTTAATTTCATAAAATAATTTTTATTTATTATTTATAATGCCTAGTACATTATGGTTGTTTTCATATCTTTGACCTGAAATTCATCCTTAAAAACCATATATTCTTAAGAATAATCTATACATACTATACCTTAAATCATAAAAGCATAATTATAATCAGCTCTAGTTATAAAAACCTTTAAAAACCCAAATCAAAATTTATTCACAAAATATTCAACCTTTAAGTCTAATATTTTATAAAATCCTCATTATCCTCCTACTTCTAATCATAAAAGCCTTCATCAAAACCCTCCTTTAATCAAAAAAACAATTTAAACCCTCAAATTCATAATAAACCTTCTCTGCTAAATATAAAAACCTCATCTTTACTACTTCAAAAAATTCAAACCTAAAATATCATACAAATTCCTATAAACCCTATTAAAAAACCTAAACCTCTCTTTTCATCAATCCTATTTTAAAAAATCCAATCTTTTATTAAAGCCAAAGCCTTCAAAAAATGATATAAAATTCTAAAATGGCAAATTTTATATTCGATGCGACGAAAAAGCTTGCGAAGGAAATGGAAAGCAAATTCAAAAAGCTTCACGAAGACGCTATCACAGTCTGGCAAAACAAAGAAATAAAATTTGACCTTCAAATAATGCATATGGGTTTACGTAAAGGTGAAGTCCTTGTTGATATGATAAATGGTGTTGAAGATACAAAAGGCAACAACGGAGAAAGAGGATATTTAGTCATAACAAACCTACGTCTTTTATGGTATTCAGAAAAATCTCCAAAGACAAATCTAAGTATAGGTTATGATTGTATAACAAATCTAGAAATAAAACAAACAAAATCTCGACTTAGAGGGAATGTCCAAGCATTATTTCTCAGGACAAAATTTAAAGAGACTCGTTACGAGTTTATTTTCACATCACTTATCGAAAATTCTCCACGTCTTTTCACATCATTTCAAAGTACTCTCCGTAGTTATGATTCAACTAAACTTTTCAGAGACTTTAAAATCCGTGGTGCTATAATCCAAGATAAAGAACTTATCCCTTTACCTTCAGAACAAATATACCATAAATATCCTGGAGTATGGAATGTAAGTGATGATCAAGGTCAAATAGGTTTTCTTTATATATCAAATATTCGTATTGCTTGGTTTGCTAATATGGCTGAAAGTTATAATGTATCCTTACCTTATGTACAATTTAGGTCTATAAGGAAAAAAGAAAACAGTTTAGGTCCAATTGTAATAATTGATATCTGTAAACTATATGGTTCATATAACCTAACATTTCGTAGTGAAAAAAGTGATGAAATAGCAAGTGAAATAAGTCGGCTTTTTAGAATCTATGTTGATAACCCTATTTTAGGACTTGAAGTATCAGTCCAAGAAGCCCAAAACCCTACAGAATCATCCCAACAGCCAAGGGTATTTGATGATATTGAAATTATAGAACCAATATACGCTGGGCAGTCTCATGCAAGTGCCGCATATTGTGTAAGTGAAAGCACAAACTCAAGCCAGGTAGACTTTTCATCAGAACTTTGTTTAGCTATAGAAACACCTCCAAATAATATATCAATAGAACAATTATGGAGAATAATATAAGAAATTCATATAAAAATAAAACAAAGTATATTATAAAACTATCGAAGATTAGCCATTATCTCATCCCATTGGACCTGAAGCTTTGCATTATGGAGCTTTGGGGCAACTAATGATATTGCTTGGGATAACTCAGCACGTGCTATACGGTCAGATTCTATAGCTGCAGTTCTCATTACATAACATCCATATTGCGAACCAAGTAAAAGGTCAAGTTTGGCTTCGTTTATAAGTTCTCTTATAATAGCTTGTCTTATATTTTCGATTTTCATAGCTTTTTCCATAACATTAGAAGCATATTTTTGTATACAAAGCTGAGCAGTCTTGCTTTGAATGCTACTTATGAACTCAAAAGCACATTCTTCTTTCCATGTTTCAAGAACATTTTGAACAGCATAGTTTCCATAAGGGTCTTGCATTAAAACTAAACAATGTTCTAAGATTTCATTGAAAATTTGAGGGTCTTTGACACATTTTTTTATCACGCAAAGACCGAGTTTATCCATAGCTAAATCTTTTACACGACCAAGGATTTCTTTTATAATGAAGTATTTGTTTTTTACAGTCATTAAAAGTCTTTGTATTACGTGTGAAGCATTTGGGTCTTTAGATAGTTCGAAGATATGACCTTGAAAGCATTGTTGGTATATGTTTTCTTCATCTGCAAGATTAGCTATTGAGATAAGGTTTTGTAAAGCATGGGTACCTCGAGAATTGCATGCTATACGGATGATACTATTTCGCATTCCAGAGAGAAGGGCTAGACGTTGTGAGGAGGAGCAACTTTGGACTAAAGTTTGGCACATATAGTTGCCATAGAGATCAGTCATTAAGTCACCCATGTATGGTGCTACAGAAATGACGATTTTTTCGATTTCTTCAGGTCTGGATTTTGCTATGCATTGCTGTAACCTTTTACTACCTGTTTTTGTTTTGGCCATAGCTGTGATATTTTCAGAACTCAGGGAGTCTAAGAACATGGAGTCTTGGTCTAGTCCATAAAGATTTTCTATGCTTCCTCCTATGCATTGTGAGTAGCATGGAGTAAAGATTTCAGAGTGAGAGCTAACTGAAGTCGTTATACCTTCGAGACTTTTGCCTGTGAAATCGTCTTCATAAAACTCATTAGGCTTTTTTTCTCGCTTTTTAATCGTGTAGTTTGCTTGCTTTCTGAATCTATCCATTGATTATTTTTATAAGTTTTAGCATTTACTTATTAATAGTGGAATTAATAGTTAATTTTTAAAGTTTAGATGTGAAGATTTAATTTATGAGATACTAGGCTTTATTTCTTTTGACTTTTTATATAAGGTGAAATTAGTTAAATTTTTTTTTTTTGGTTTGTTGCAATTTTTTATAATTTTATGCTATGGGAAGGTTTTGGTTTTATTTGATTTTAGGTTTAGAGATGAGATTAATTGTAGAATTTTATAGGATTAGGTTATAAGAGATTTGGGATATTTTAATTTAAGGGTATTGGAGATTGTTAGGTTTTATTATAGGGGAAGTGGGATTAAGGATAGGGATTATGATGTTTGTGTTAGAAGGATAGAGGAAAGGGTAATAAAATTAGTAAATATTTGAGAGAGGTGTTAGGGTTGAATTTACCATTTTGTATAAGAAAAATAAGGTAAGTTATTTTATGTAGGAGAAAGTATGGATTTCTTTTGTAGCGTATGCTTATTAGATTTTTAAAAATTAGTTAGGATATTTATGTTTAATTATATCTTTGAATTTTTGGTTTGATGTTGGCTAGAAAAAATTAGGAATTGGTTCATAGACTGCAAAAAATGTTATTCGAATATTAAGTTTATTATAATTTCAAACAACTATATATTTATTATTCACTATGATTATGAGCTTTGCCTGCTACTACATTTACATATTTTTTCATATAAAATAAACACCTACTTTATTCTCTACTTCACCATCTTGCAATTTTAAATAATTATTTTCCTTATAACTTAAAAAAATAATTTACTAGGTCCCTTTAATCTAAAGATAAAATACATTTTTTTAACTCATAACTTAAAAAAATAATTTACTAGGTCCTTTTAATCTAAAGATAAAATACATTTTTTTAACTCAAAATTTTTATAAATAAAGAAAATAAATGAACTACTAACTAATCAAAAATTCTCTCTATGAATTTTACATCCTTATATATCTCATCAATTGTAGCCCTTTCTATAATATCAACTTCTAGCATTTTCCTCAAAGTATTTGTTAGAATTTTGTATGGGAATTCTTTTATTTTTTCATCTATAGTTTTTTGCAGATTCTCCCTAAGTAATTTGTAAGAAATCCTTTTTAAGCTATCATTTACTATGTATCCATAACTGATAGTTAACATACTTTTTATAAAAACATCATAGTTTTGCCCAAAATAATTGAGATATTTAATATCAATTCTACAGGCATTAAGGATAGAAAGTCCTAATGAAAAGATATCAGACTTAAATGGATCATACAAAACACTTAAAATTTTACTATACTTTCTACGTTGTGTCATGAGTTCTGGAGAAAGATATAATTCATTAGCACGCTTTGAAGGAACTAAATTATGAAAATTTATAGTATCAGATTTTTTTTCACATTTAAATGATGTTTCAAAGTCAATAATTTTTATTTCATCTGGGGATTTTATAACTATATTATATGGACTTATATCATTGTGAACTATATTTTTTTCTTTAAGATAATGAAAAGCTTTTGTCAAATTGTAAAATATTTTCTTCATATCTCTGTCACCAATTTTCTGATTTTGCATAAAATCAATCATATTTAAACCTCCATACTCAGTTCCTATATATATTTGATTATTTGGTGATCTTGTAGATGAAAAGTAGTATATCTGTGGAACCATTGTTGAGTCTTTGGATAAACTTTTGTATAATTTTATCTCCTTATACACTTTATATAAAGTTTTCCAATATTCAGAGAGTTTATAATCTTTATCAAAGCTATCATAAACATTGTAATCTAGCTTTTGATTTAGATGCTTATTTGTTTTCACATATATATATGGAAATGCTTTAATACATTGAAAAAAAGGAACAATTATCTTTTTTTGAGCCTTCGGAGTAAAATAATTTTTTTGTTCCACTTTCTTTACCAGATTTTCTTTTAGTTGAATATTATTCTCATTTTCTTTCGAATTTTTGTTTTCAATTTGTGAATCCTTTTTCTCATTAAAGGTTGAATACATAATCCCTAGAACTTTATAAAGATTAGATAGATATGGGTAATCAGAGATTAAATCCTTTTCGATAATACTTTTACAATTTTTATAAACTTCTAAGATTTTTTTCTTCTCGTTTACGTCTCCATAAAGAAATCCTAGATTATTACAAATTGTATTTATAGGTGGATAAACAAAGATTAAATTATCTTTCTTTATATTTCCGTGCTTTTTGTGAAATTCTAGAACTGCTTCCTTCTCATAAAAATATTCATAAAAATATCCTAGATTGTTATAAATTATAACTAGATCTGGATTATCATGATTTAAAACTTTTTCCCAAATATTTTTGCACTTTTCATAATATTCTAAAGCTTTTTTCTTCTCATCTAAAGTTTTATAAATATTTCCTAAACTATTATAAATTGTACCTAGAAATGGATCATCAGAGTTTAAAACTTTTTCCATAATATTTTTGCTCTTTTCGTAAAATTCTAGAGCTTTTTTGTTCTTATTTAATATGTAATAAAGGTTTCCTAGACTGCAATAAACTTTACCTAGATAAAAATGGTCAAAATTTAAACCCTTTTCCCAAATATTTTTGCACTTTTTGTAAGCCTTTAGAGCTTTTTTCATCTTATTCAAATTGTAATAAAGTTCTCCTAGATTGCTATAATATGAAGCTAGATTTGGATCATCAGAGTTTAAAACTTTTTTCCAAATATTTTCGCACTTTTTGAAAAACTCTATAGCTTTTCCGTACTCATTTAAATCTTTATAAACAGTTCCTAGATTGTTATAAACTAAAGCTAGATTTGGATTATCAGAGTTTAAAACTTTTTCAAAAATATTTTTACACTTTTCGTAAATCTCTAAAGCTTTTTTGTACTCATTTAAATCTTTATAAATATCTCCTAGATTGTTATAAACTAAAGCTAGATTTAGATCATCAGAGTTTAAATTTTTTTCAACAATATTTTTGTACTTTTCGAAAAGCTCTAAAGCTTTTTTTTTCTCATTTATTTCTTTATAAATATTTCCTAGATTGTTATAAACTGAAGCTAGATTTAGATCATAAGAGTTTAAATTTTTTTCAACAATATTTTTGCACTTTTCGAAAATCTCTAAAGCTTTTTTTTTCTCATTTATTTCTTTATAAATATTTCCTAGATTGTTATAAACTGAAGCTAGATTTAGATCATCAGAGTTTAAAGTATTTTCCCAAATATTTTTGCACTTTTCGTAATACTCTAGGGCTTTTTTCTTATTATTTAAATTCCAATAAAGAATTCCTAGATTTCTATAAATTTTAGCTTCATCTGGATGATTTGAGCTTACAATTCTTTCCCAAGTATTTTTGCTCTTTTCGTAAAATTCTAAGGCTTTTTTCTCCTCTTTTAAATCTTTATAAATATCCCCTAAATTTTGATATAATCCGGCTAGATATGGATGATCAGATTTTAAAGTGTTTTCAAAAATATCTTTGCTCTTTTCAAAATACCCTAGAGCTTTTTTCTTGTCATTTAAATTTTGATAAAAACTTCCTAGATTATTATAAATTATAGCTAAACGTGGATGATCAGAGTTTAAAACTTTTTCCCAAATATTTTTGCATTTTTCGTATAGTTTCAAGGCTTTTTTTTCGTTATTTAATCTGTAATAAATATTTCCTAGATTACTATAAATTATAGCTAGACCTTTATGATTAGAAACTTTTTTAAAAATATTTATGTACTTTTTATAAAACTCTATGGCTTTTTTGTCTTCATTAAATTTATAATAAATATATCCTAGATATTCATAAATTTCACCTAATTCTGTACAATTAGAGTTTAAAAATTTTTCTAAAATATTTTTGCACTTTTCGTAAAGCTCTAAAGCTTTTTTCTTCTTATTTATTAAATCATCATAAATAACTCCTAGCTTGATATAAATTTTAGCAAGATTTAGATGATCAGAGTTTAAAATTTTTTCCCAAATATTTTTGCACTTTTTATAAAACTCTAGCGCTTTTTTTCTCTTATTTGAATTAAAATAAAAATTCCCTAGATTGTAATAAATTGTGGGTAGATATGGATGATCAGAGTTTGAAACTTTTTCAAAAATATTTTTACACTTTTTGTAAAACCCTAGTGCTTTTTTATTCTCATTTAAACTTAAATAAAATTGTCCAAGAATGTTATAAATCATAGCTAGTTCTGGATTATTAAAATTTGAAACTTTTTTTAATATATTTTGACTTTTCTCGTAAATCTCTAATGCTTTTTTCTTCTCATTTAAATTATCATATAAATTTCCTAGATTACTATAAATTATAGCTAGATCTGGATGATCAGAATTTAAAATTTTTTCTCTTATGTTTTTACATTTTTCATAAAACTCTTGGGCTTTTTTATTTTCATTTATATAGTAATAAAGGTTTCCTAGATTGTTATAAATTGTAGCTAGATCTGGATGATTAAAGTTTAAAATTTTTTCCATTATATTTTTGCCTTTTTCGTAAAGTTCAAGAGCTTTTTTGTTCTCATTTAAACTTTGATAAAAACTTGCTAGATTGTTATAAATATTAGCTAGGCTTGGATGATTAGAATTTAAAACTTTTTCCGAAATATTTTTACACTTTTTATAAAATTCTAAAGCTTTTTTCTTCTCATTTAAGTCTTTATAAAGATTTCCTAATGTGTTATAAATATTGGCTATATCTGGATGATTAGAATTTGAAACTTTTTCAAAAATATTTTTGCACTTTTCATAAAATTCTAAGGCTTTTTCTTTCTCATTCAAAGTTATTTATAAACTTCCTAAATTCATATATAATGTAAATAAATCTGGATGATCAGAGTTTAAATTTTTTTCATGAATATTTTTGGACTTTTCATAAAGCTCTAAAGCTTTTTTATTCTCATTTAAGTCTTTATAAATATTTCCTATATTGCTATAAATAAAAGCTAGATTTGGACTATCAGATTTTAAAACTTTTTCCCAAATATTTTTACACTTTTCGTAAACCTCTAGAGCTTTTTTATTGTCATTTGAATTGTAATAAATATTTCCTAGATTATTATAAATTGCAACTAGATCTGGATGATCAGAGTTTAAAACTTTTTCTCTTATATTTTTACACTTTTCATAATGTTCTAAGGCATTTTTATTCTCATTTAAATCCTCATAAAGACTTCCTAGGTTATAATAAATTTCAGCTAGATGTGGATGGTCAGGGTTTAAAATTTTTTCCCTTATATTTTTACACTTTTCGTATAGTTCTAAGGCTTTTTTGTTTTTATTTAAACTTTGATAAAGATTCGCTAGATTGTTATAAATTATAGCCAGATCTAGATGATCAGAGTTTAAAATATTTTCCCTTAATTTTTTGCACTTTTTATAAACCTCTAGAGCTTTTTTGTTCTCATTTAAATCTTTATAAAGACACCCTAGATTGTTATAAATTGCAGCTAGGTATGGATGATCAGAGTTTAAAAAAATTTCCATTATATTTTTACCTTTTTCGTAAAGTTCTAGCGCTTTTTCTCTCTGTTTTAAATTTTGATAAATAGTTCCTAGATTGTTATAAATTATACCCAGTTCCGGATGATTAGAATTCAAATTATTGTTTTTATACTTTTCATATATACATATTGATTTTGTTTTTTTGTTTAAGACTTTATTATAATATTCTCCAAGTATAATACCAAATTCAACATAATATTTAGGTTTCTTTCTTTGAGTTTTCCTAATTTTTTTATATTTTTTAACCAATTGACTTGCTTCAACTAGATTTGGGGATTTATATTCACAAATATTATCTCCGATATAGAATAAAACTTTTGCAAGTCTTTTATAAATTTTAGAATTTCCAGAATCCATTCTTGCAAAACATAGCATTCTTTGGTTATATGCTTGGCGGTAATATTTATAAGCTTCATGAAAATTTCTGTGATTAAATTGCATGTCTCCTAGTAATTGAAGTGAATTTACTTCAGCAGTTACTTTTCTCATAATATCCTCCATGATTTTTATAGCAAATGAAATAAGCTTCGAAAAATTGTTAGAAAAACTTTGAGGTCATATATTTTTTTTAATATGACGAAAAAAGCATGATTGTGAGCGTTTGATTTTTTCCTTCAGTTCTTTTAGTTATTTGTTTTTCGTTAATTTTCTAATTTAACCCTTTAATTATGTGCATCTCTTGAGTCTTTATCAAAGTTATGCCCAAGTTTCAGTCCCTTTTTCGTTTGGTTCTAGTCCTTTATCTTCTTAGATTCTTCCAACACTTACATCACACTGTATAATTTGCAATTTCCAAGTCCTTTTTCTCTATCATAATTACATCGGCAAAAAGTACACAATTGAATTTATGGGATGCATCAAGGTGTTTACAGGGACTAGTATTTTCCGCTTGTAGTAGAAAACCTAAGATTTTTTGTTACATAATACAATAAAAAACATTCATTTATCATAAGACTATCTTTAAGTAAACAAAATAATGATTAAAAAGTTATATCAAATAAATACCTGCATATAACTATTCTATATACATAATTATATAAAAAGCTTATCTGTAAGTGTAAAAATACTATAATATCCCTTTAAAAATACATCTCTAACATAATGAAAAAAGCAATTAAATATAAAATATTAAAAAAAATATAATAAAATAGTTGTTGACTATTAAAAAAATCTTTGAATTACTAAACACTCAATATGCCTTCTATATACTAAAAACATAATTTAAAAATGTGACTCATTATATAAAAAGTCCTTCTTATCAGCAACGCAATTTGGTCTTAAAAAATTTCATTCTCAAAAACTCAAATCACTTTATCAAAAATAACAAATAATTTAAAATATCATTAATAAATGGAAGATGACTATAAGAAAAAATATAAAGCTTTAAAAAGAATGTATAAAGTTTTAGAACTAGTAATTTATATATAGGAAAACTCTAAAGTCTTTGTACTGATGGAAAATGCTGAATATGAGATAAATGATCTTCAAACACATAAAGGGTGATGAATATTTAGGGTTTTATTAGAAAAGTTGGTTACTGAATTGAAGAAAATATCAAGATATGATGTGGTTAAAGGCAGTAAAGATGATGAAATCAAAGAAGAGTAGAAAGATAATCATTTTTTTAAAGGAAGATGGAAATTTGTATATAATTTTATCATTTTTATAATAAAAGCGGTTTTTTATTAGGTTTTTTAGTATAAAAATCTTATTTTATAGTATTTTTTAAGCTCCAACAGAGGGCACTTCTTATATATTTTAAGTGTTAAAATTACTATCCTAAAATGGTTAAACTAGGACAATACGCAAGATTTGCATGATGTACAAACACCTTCTGATGATACTGTGACCTCAGTCGCTTGTGTATTACCTGTATAACCCATGCTTACTTCTAATTTGGATAATAGTTCTTTAAGATGCTTGTTTTCTGTTTGTTTTTCATTGAGGATCTTCATGTTTATTTGAAGTTTGTCATTAACATTTTTCACTTGATCTTTTAGTAGCTGAAGTTGCTCTGTTATTCGGACTTCCACATTATTATTACGCTCAGATGGACTAGCTAATGTTTGTTCATATTCCAAGTCAGGAGAGTTCATTATTTATATGAAGTTGGTTATTAAAATATTTAAAGTTTTAGCAATGATTAGGGCTTTGAAAATATAAAATTTGATATGAAGAAATATCAGGGGTTTTATTAATGAGTTTATGAGGATTATAAAGAAGTTGTTTTATGTAATTGGTTTTGAGATGAGGTATTTACTTAGATTATATAGAAATTGAGGATTTTTGATTGGGTTTTTTGAAGAGGTTTTTATATTAAAAATTTATGCAGTTTTTCTAAGTTTTTGGTTAAGGTTTGGGGTAAGGATAAGATTTTTTTTATTTCTGAGCTAAGATTATGATAAAATTTAGCATGGATAAGGTTGATTATTTTTCAGTTTAAAAATTGTGATAATGATAATGGGAGAGTAATATCAGAGATAAAGGGATGCTTTAAATATGAAGTAAAAATTTTTGTAGCTGGTGGCTTAGGATTTTTGTATAGATGTGATGATATTATTTAGGTAAAATTAGAATTGTTTTAGACTATTTTAAAACAAAATAAAGCATCCTGAATCTTTACCTACAATTTTATATAACTCTTATAATACCCTATATTATATAAAAAATTAAAAATCCCTTTTATTATCCTACTGAAATCATATATTTTCTATCACAATACAATACATATAAAACTAAAAAAATCAAAATCCTTTCTCAAAAACCCATAAATCACCTTAGTAGCCTTTCTGTTTCTATATCTTCACAATAACAGACCTTATAATTTTCCCATCCTCTTGTACAGATTCTGATAACTTGTAAATAAAACTAAATTTCTTATTATAGATATAATAGCTATAAGTTGTTTTTTAATATTTTAATATATACTTGTAAACTACTAAAAGTACCCCAAGATTTTCAATTATTTTCCTTAATAAAGTCTAGAAAGCTGTATAAGAATTTTTGCTCAATGGATTTTAGGATTAGACTCCAAAAATCTTTGTAGTTTTATCTTTTTGAACCTGGGCTTAAGGTTAGAAGATCTGGTTTAGAATAAGAGATTGAGATGAGTTTACTTATTATTACATCAGTAGGCAAATCACTAGGGATTTTATTTAGACTATGTTGTATTTGTTGATTTCTTCAAGTACATTTCGATCTCGTTCTGTAACTTGATAAAGACGTTATTCATTATGGACTTTATTAATTAGGCCTTGTGTGCGAATTTTGGGTTTTGGGTTAAGGATAAATATTTTGTTTGGTATTTTATAGGTTTTCAATATAGTTTTTAGGTGATGTGTGGATTTTTACGATTTTTAGGTTGAAATAGATTGAGTTATATGATTAACTTATATAAAAGCATATAAATTGTATTACAATGGATGTTGTGATAAGTCTATTTGATAGAAACCTCACTTGCGTAATGTGTGGGTTCAAGTTTACCTTAACATCCAAGCGTAGAAAGTGCAGAATATGCAGTAAATTTTAATCAGAGCTGATTTACTGTCGAAGGTGCAGCACACAAGTAAAAGTTGAAGGTTTTTTTAAGAAGTCTCATCGTTTCTGTCTATTATGCCTTAAAGCTAAAGCTGAAGATTCTAAAAAAGCCTTCGACATACAACAAAGCCTAAGCCCACCCAAGAGTCAAGGAAATAATACAGCACCTTTAACAGAAGATGAATCAAAAATGAAAAGGTTTAAAACCTTATCGGTAATGCCTAAAGATTCTAAGGTAAGGAATAAAAAGTTTAAAAAAGAAATACAAAGAAGTTTGATGCTAATACAAGAATCTCCTGAAAACTATTATAAACTCTTTGGTAAAATTGGAAAAGGCGCATATGGGACTGTGTATTATTGTCAAAACAAAATGTCGGGAGAAAAATATGCTATAAAATGCATCCAGCCCAAAAACCCAAGCCATCGTGAGACTATAGTAAATGAAATTGTCCTAACAAGACTGAGTGCAAGTAAAAACATAGTCGAATACTTTGAAGCATATGATTACGATGACAAACTATGGATTGTCACTGAGCTTATGAAATGTAATCTTACAACAATAATTGGGCAAAAGAAACCTATACCAGAATACCTCATAGGATATATATTAAAAGAAGTCTTAAAAGGACTTATATCAATGCATGATAAATTTAGAATCCATAGAGATATTAAAAGTGATAATATACTTGTATCTACAGATGGTTCAGTTAAACTAGGGGATTTCGGATATGCAACACAATTAACAGAAGAAAGTAAAATACGTGATAGTGTTGTTGGGACACCTTGTTGGATGGCTCCAGAACTTGTTTTAGGTTTAGATTATGGGACTAATGTTGATGTTTGGAGTTTAGGGATTGTAGGTATTGAATTAGCTGAAGGAGAACCCCCATATTTTCATGAAGATTATCTTAAAGCTATGTATTACATTGCCACAAACCCATCTCCTACACTTGGTAATAAAAAAACTTGGTCAGAAGATTATAAGGATTTTGTTGACCAGTGTTTGATTAAAAGTTCTGAAATGAGGCCGCAGTCAAGTCAACTTGTTAAGCATTGTTTTATGGAAAGGGAACACATGCATTTTAAAGAAGCTTTTGCTAGATACTTGAAATCTTTAAACATATACTAATGATAATTTTATACAAGAAGGTTTTTTTTTTTGATATAAATATAGGATTTTTGATTAGGGATAAATACACAAAACTATTAAAATACTATTTAGTCTTGATTGAGATTTTGGATTTGCTCTTCGATTCTCATTCTGTTTTTCATCAATGAAGCTATTCTTGTACGAACATCTTCTTTTGTAGGTGTTGTGGAACCTTTATAAGCTTGTGGTATTGTCATATATTGTGAAGTTCGTACAGATTTAGGACTGTCCATAGCTTCTAATAATTTAATTGCTGTGTTTCCAACAACTTCAGATCTGTCTCTATGATGAACTAAAGGACTTGATGGTCTTAAATAAGGTGAAGTGCTTCTGTTTGGGGTGTTGAGTATTTGAATAGTTCTTTCTTTGTATTCCTTAGCTCGTTGTGAGAGTTCTTTTTCCAAATTATAGAAAAGCTGCTTGTTTTTAGATTCTAAATCATCAACACTTTCTTTTAACATGCTGTTATCTTCTAATAAAATCTTATAGTTTTTTTCCCATTCTGTAATTTCATTACACTTTTTTTCTATTGTATGAACATACTCAGCAATCTGCTGTTGCAGCCTAGCAAGTTGGAACTTAAAATCCTCATTAGCCTGCCTAGAAAAAACCAGCTGCGACTTAACATCAGCCAGTTCCTGTTCTTGTTTCGTACTATTGTCTATCTCATTTTTAATCAAATCATCCATTCTATCTTTTTCCAAACTCACCCCTTCATACCTTCTATGTAATTCATTGTTATCCCTTTGAGTTTTTTCATATTGTATCTGTAACTCAGTCTTTTCTTTATACAAAACCTCATATTTACTTTTAGCTTCCTTAAGCTCAAAAGATAAACTTTCAATTTGACTCTGATACTCATTGCTTTGCTTATGGGTAAAATCAACCTGGTTCTTCATTTCCCTATTATCTTGATAAAAGTCATTGATTTGGTCTTGCAAATTTTTATTTTCCTGATACATCCTATCATTTTTCAGCTGCAGTTCTTTGTTTTCCTTGTTTAATCTGTCGATTTTTATCAGCAGATCCTGATTCTCATTAGAAAACTTGTTATTCTGACTTTTCAAATCTTTAATATCATTGCATGCCCATTCATATTTCCCTTCCAACTCGGTATTTTCTTTATAAAACTTTTCTATTTCAAGCTGTAAAGAGTTTTTAGTTACCTCATAAGTACTAATCGACTTATCCAATTGACTTTTTAACATCATTATATCATTATTTGCTTTACCCAATGCTTCTTCTACATTAGATATATGCTTTGAACTTATTTCTAAATTTTTTTCTAATTGTCTTTTCCGTATAGCTTCTTGTTCTTGTATAAGTTTAATATCATTAACCTCAGAAATATATTTTGAATGTAAACTTTGATTAAGTTCTTCTAATCTTTGACTTACTTCGATTCTTGAAGATTGTTTTATTTCTTCAATTATTCGTTTGTATCTTAAAAGCTCTTCTTTTGTTGTTTTGAATTCGAGACTTAAGGCGCTGTTTTGTCTTTGAGACTCTTCAAGCGCTTGTTTTAGGTGGCTGTTGGAAAGTTGTAAGTCTTTTATTGTGTATTCAGTGGTTATTTTGAGGTCTTCATAGTTTTGTTCTAGTCTTTGGATTTCGTATTTTTCGCTTGATCTTGATGGGTCAGGTCTGGGGTTTTCTTTAGCTTTGAAGTCTAGGTCACTATCTCTACCTTGGTACTTTTTCTCTTCAGAAGGCCTTTTTTCAATAGTTTTTGCATCGAGGTCGCTATATCGTGAACGGTCAAGATTGTTGTTTTTTACGTCAAAGTCATTTTTTCGGTATTTTTCGCTAGGTTTAGCTACCTTGTTGTCAACATCACTAAATCTGGTCCTTTCGTTATCACGAGCACGACTTTCTAGCTCTGTGTATCTAGTCCGGTCATCCATACTAGAATTTCTCATTTTTTCATGTACAGTTCTGATCCTTTCATCAACTTTAGCTTTTTCAATACCTTCTTTTTTCAATTGTCGACTGTCATATTCCTCAATTGGGCTTAAATCTCTTTTCCCTCCTTCCCCAAACAAATCCAGACCTAAACCCAAAACATAATTCCCCCCACAGCTGATTTTTCTTGTACTTTTTCCTTTTAAAGATGGGACAAATGTTGGAGCTATACGTGGGTCATAATCTCCAATACCCAATTCTCCATTAGTATTAGCTCCCCAAGCAAATACTCCTCCTGACATATCTACAGCAATTCCATAACTACCTCCAATTGACACATCTTTACATCCAGGAACACTAAGCCTAGTAGGTTGTAAATATTCTCCAAAAACCCCTGAACCCCAAACATATAATTGTCCCTTATCACTAACCGCAGCAGAATGGCTTCCACAAGCAACTTTTATAATAAAAGCTTCTAACTGTATCCTTTCAGGCCTACTACAGCTTTTTTTATTCCCTAAACCTAATTGTCCAAAACTATTTCCCCCCATAGCATATACTTTTCCTGTTGTCCCAAGAATAAGTGTATGAAAAACCCCACATGCAACTTGTTGTAAATCATCTTGGAAATTTATAATCACATATGAAAACTCTTTTTCTCTTTTACCTGTGCCTAATTGTCCTGCTTCTCCTGATCCTGTCATTAAAAGTAATTTATTTCTGTTTTCTTCAACAATAAGCCCAGTATGTCTTGATCCACAACTAAGTTCAAGCCCGCGCATAGTTTTTGGTAATAAAGCTTTGACTGGACTCCAAGCATTTTCAGTACCCCCACTACCTAAAGCTCCAAATTCTCCAACACCCCATGAAAAAACATTACCTTCTTCAGTTATTACAGCTGTATGACCCCATCCACAAGATATTTTTATACATCTATAGTTTAGTAAACCTTCTACTAAACATGGAGATGATGATTGACGTAAAGATCTATCGCCAAGTCCTAAACGACCATCACTATTGCTACCCATACAGTATACATGACCTGATTGAGAAATGAAAGATGAATGTTCTTCTCCGCAAGCGATATCTTTGATTAGGATATTAAATGAACAGAAACGAGGATATGCATAAGTCTTCCCTGAATACTTGTTTCCTAGACCAAGCTGACCAAAATGATCTCCTCCCCAAGCAAATACTTCAGTGTACCCTTCCATTTGAATTTTTAAATAAAATGGTTTAAGCGTATGAATATGAAGATATAAAGTTTGAGAAGTTTTATAAGATTTGTTATGAATTTTTATTGTTGGTGTTGATTTTTATATTAAAAAATTTGTTTATTTATGAAGTTATTTGTAGGATTTAAATGGATAAAAGGCTTTAAATAAATTTGAGACTGACTGAGAGATTATGAAAATAATATTTAGATTTAATAATAGTTACATGATAGATAGGAAAATAATCTAAATAATTTGAGGTCGGATGTAAATTGATGATAAACTTGGTTATATTTTATAACAACACTTATGCTTTTAACAGTTACTGCAATATTTACTAAAACTTCATCTTAGAGAAAGGATATTTTTAAAAATTCTAGCATATTTCAATTCAATAACTGAGAAATTATTAATAAAGTCCTTTAAAAGAATCTATTATTTCTACTGATTTATTCTTCCTCTCTAACTTTGGCTTTCTTCTTTAAAAACTTAGCTTTTAGTTCATCCATACTTGGCTCAGGTTGTCTTTTTTGTGTGTAATTAACTTCTTTAGGTGGTTCATAGCTTTTAGCTCTTTTTGCTTCTTTAGCTTTCTTCTTTTGTTCTTTCGCTTCTTGAGCTTTTTCTTCTTCACGTACTTTTTTCTCTTTTTTACTTAAAAAATACTCACCAGTTTCCATAAGCAAATCCTCTTTTCTCGGCATTTGTTCAGGTGGAAAAGGTGTGTATTCTTTTTTCTCTTTGCTTTTGTTTTTCCTTTTAACATTGCGTTTTTTAAAATCAGGAAGGAATCTTGACCAGTCTTCATTTACCAATTCAGGGTTATTGGCTAGTTCTTTTTTAATCATAAGTTCTTTGATATTATAAACTGGGTGTATATTTTGCATTGTTTCAATAATAACCCTTCTAGCAACTTTTATACCTTTCATCGGACCCATAAGGGAAACTGTATTTCCTTGAACAAGTATATAGCATTCTGTAAGAATTTCAAGTGCTTTTAAGGTCGTCCCATTGGGGCCAATAAGCCTTGATCTTCTTTTAACAAATCGCTCTTTGTTCCTAATTATGCCTCCAATTTTCACTATATCACTAAAAACCCCATCTTGTAAAATTTTCATTGCTTGCTGGTATGGGACTGACCTTGCTAAAAGCTTTATCAAATCTCTGGCTTTAAGAATTACATATGGATCCCAAGTTTTTTTAGTTGTCCTAACTGTCATTGACCCTTCAACAAGATCTAATTCAGCAATTATGTTTTGCTTTCCCAGATCCTTTTCGACGAGAGGCCAGATTTCTTTTAGGTATTTTTCCCTGTATTGGGGGAAAAGAGTGGCAAATGAAGACTCTTCAAGAAGGCCTGAAGGGTTGTATTCGGGCTTGAACTCTTCGATTTTCCATTTATCAAGTGTTGGATCGTTATCCCATGGCTTATCTTTACGGTTCTTTTTGTTGCCCATTTATATGGATTTTTTAAGAGTTATTAGATGGATGTGATTATTGGATGTTAGGATATGATTGGGTTTTTGAGGATTTTATGTAGATTTTTTGAGGGGTTTTTATAGGTGAAATGATGATTTTTTTCTTTTGAAAAATTAGAATGCTGATTATTATAAATGTGGATAGAGTTTTATTTGAAAGCGCAGGTTTAGTTATAAGTTTATTTATAGTGGAAGTTATGGTTTGATTAGATAAAATATGTGGGATTTATATTATGATTAAGGTATAGGGTAGTTTTATATGAAAATTTAGCTTTTTTGATTTAAATTTGTTTATGTAGTTTTTTATTGGTGGAATTGCTGATTTCATTGAACTTCTATATCAAAAAAGTAAAAACAACTCTTTTACCTTACTTAAAAGCTATATATAAAACTTCTTTCCTATGCTAAAAAACTAAACAAAACCCGCAAACTCTCTTAAAAGTTTTAAAACCTAAAAAAAGCGCAATCCTCTATAAAAACCCTATAAACCCATCCAAAATCACCCTTAAATTCCCCACCTAAACTCACATACTCATCATCCAGCCAACCCTTCTACATAAATTCCTAACCCTCCAAAATCTATCAGTTCACACCTTATCTTCACAAACCCTACAACAAAAAACCCCTCCTTCCTTACCTCCTCCCAAAACCCAACAATTTTTTTAAATTCAAAACTTGTTGGCAAATGGCGGCATATAATATTCAAATGCAAAATACCTACGAAGATATCCATACAAGTATCTCCTTAGCCCTTCCTTACAAATCAGTTCCCCGTCGTTACATAAACCAGCTCTATAGTCTTTTTGATCAAGACTCATCATCATATTTCAAAGCTATTCAAAACATTTTCCTTCAACTTTGTGTTCTTTTCCATAAAGATCAAAATTCTTTACGTGGACTTAAAGTTATCTATGCCTCATTAGCAGATATTCGTCAAAAAAAACCTGAAGACTCAGCTGAAATGCTTAGACTCTTTACAAACATGATAAAACTTCTTCTTATGGGATGTGAAGCAAGAGAAAAAATACAGAGACATGCGAGTTCATGGCTTTTAGATAAGGTTTTATCTTTAAATTTACAAGCTTTAGCTATCCCAGCACATCTTTTCGATAAGACAACCAGGATATGTAAAGAATTATTAAAAGATAAACATGCAGGGATTAGATTTCATGCTGTAAACATAGCGAAAAAGTGTGAAATGACAGTTGAATTGCTTAAAGCTATGAATTATGAACCTGATAAAGATATAAGAAAACATATCATTGGGGAGATTTCTATAGATAAACGAGCTTGTAAAGGGATAAGTAAAAGGCTTAAAGATAATGAACCAAGTGTAAGACTTGCAGCATGTAGAAAACTTAAAGATTTACAAGACAATTCTTATTGTAAAGATATATTATTAATGTCTGTAATGGATAGAGATAAAGAAGTACGTGAAGCAGCATCAACAATATTGACAGAATATATAAAAACAAATGGTTTAATATCATTATCAGGTTTATTACAAATAACTCATACTGATAGTAAAAAACAAAGAGAAATACTTAAAGGTTTTAAATATGTATGTGAAAATGTTGCAACTATAGAACAACTTACTGATGTTATAACAGGGAATATAAATAAAATTACAGAAATAACATGTGAAGAATTGCTTATATTAAGAATGAGTATAGAGAGTTTAAAAAGTAAAAACGAAAATCTTTTATATAGTTTGATGCCTGAGTTGTCTAAACTAGGATTAGGGTTTTTGCATAATGAGTATCCTTTGATGTATACACAAAATGTACTGAGGATTAGTATGTGCTTGGATTTAGGGGAAGAATTTACAAGAACAGCATTGATGGGAATTTTAAAGGAAATGTGTGAAGAGTATCCTTTAAAGGCTAGAGTTATAAAAGAGTCTTTGGAAATACAGGAAAAATACTATAAACTTGGCTTAGAGGATTATTTCCCAACATGTGCCCAAGATGTAGTTGCCCAGATGGTTTCTTGTATTAGATACCTTCTTAAAGATCAAGAAACTGAGTTTTGTCGTATTCTTATTGAAGTTATAAACGAAGTCCGAGAACCGATAATGCCAAATATTGACATGGGTGAAATTTCTCTGTTTGAAAAACGTGATTATCTTGAAAACAAACTCCTAAACCTTGAAGATGAAGAAAAAGCTCTGGCAAATGAAATCGGGCTTGTTGGAGAGTGTAGCACAAGCCAAGAAACCCTTTTAAGAAAACTTCAACTTGAAGAAGAAATAAACAAAGCTGATCAAGAACTAGAAAACACTAACAATCATATACTAGATATCTTATATAGAAGTCTTATGTTAACATGTGAAATGCTCAGATTAACTAAACATGGGGTAATGGATGCTGAAGTTACTGAAATAATCCAAACATTGATTTACCCATCATTAAAATTCAAAGAACGTCATATAAATGTTTTAGCAATTGAATGTTTAGGGTTATTTTGTTTAAATCATCCACAAGCATGTAAAGAATATCTTTATATATTCAAAGTGATACTTCAAAAATATGCAGTTGGGGTGTTAGAATTTACAGCTTTAAAAGCGGTTCTGGACTTTTTCATGGTTTTTGAATTTGAAGAAACTAGAAAAACTGAACTTGATTTATTAGGTGGGAATATATTAGAAATAGTTAGCAAATATACTGAATGTGCGAATTTGCCTATGCGATCTGTTGCTGTTGAAGGTATTTGTAAGCTTTTATTACTTGAACGTAGCCGTAGACCTGACCTTTTAGCCAAGCTTCTTTTATGCTTTTTTGATTCTGAATCCCCAGACCCAGTCAAACAAGTCCTCCATGTGTTTTTCACACATTTTCCTTTAGTCTCAGAAACCAACTCTAAATCCTTAGCTGATGGATTCCTCTTATCTTTATCCCTTATATCAGCAAATATCAATAAACTCTACTCTGGTCTTAACCTCTCAACAATCAATGTTAACAAAATATTCAGTTTTGTTTTTCTTTACTTAAACCCAGCTTATCTACAAAAACATGCGAAATTCTCAACAAACATAAATTTCCACTTTTATATGTTTTTTATTTTATCCCAACTTGCTTTACAATATCCTGATCTAGCTCAAGGTAAAATTTACCCTAGAATGCTTATTCAATTAAATTTTCTCAGTTTTAATCATATAGAAATGAGCCTTGCTTATAAACTTCTTAAAGGACTTAATAAGTGTATTAAAGATAGAACTTGTGTAAATGCTGTGAATAAAGTTGTGGAAAGTTTGGGTAAGCATTGTGAAAAGGTTGAGAAAAAACATGAAGGTTTGGAAAATGATATGATGGAAGTGTTTAGAGATGGGGTTAAGAAAGCTGAGGAGTTTTTAAGAGGGTATAAGAGGATAGCTTTTGATGGGAAGGATGAAGAAGACCCAATTGAAGTTTTTAAAGATGACGTTGGTGAAAAAAGAGGTTCTGAGTATGAAGAGGGTATGGAGAAAAGGATAAAATTAGATGAATAATTTATTATGTTTTTTAAGATGATGTTTTTTACTTCAATTAAAACTTCATACATTTTGTTTAATGTAAGGTTATTAGCGTACACTAATAAAATGAGTGGAGAAATACAAAATCTCCTTTTCAACAGAGAAACAGGGCAAGGCAACAGTTTTGATCTTTATTTACAAAATACTTGGTCATTATCTGTAATTTCTATTCAGAGTTCTCCTGTCCCAGTGTTCCCTATTGCCACAGAAATAGTTTCTGTGGATTGTAAAGAAAATTATGTGATATGTCTTACAAACAGAGGTGAAGGGTACTTTTTTAATTGTTTTTTACCTGATGAAATGATTAGTCTTCGCCGTAATGATGAGCATATATTTAAGTTATCGTTTTCAGGAAATTCGATTCTTATTATGTTGTCAGATAGTTTGAGTATTGATTTAAAATTTTATCTTATGCCTTTGCCAATAAAAAATTCTGAAGAACGAATCCAAATACTAGAACACCTGTCACTAAACTTAAAAGACATTGTTGAATACGATATCTACAATCAAAACTTGTTAATATTTAAACAATCCATCTGTAGAATAATTACCTTCCCATCAGCAGATGAATTATTTCAAAGTTCAAGCAGATATCCTTATTATAACAGAAATCATATTATATTTATAAACACTTTCCAAAACTCAAGTCTAATAACCTCAACTCATTTACAAAGTAATCAAAAATATAATTTTACTATAGAAGATACAGAGAGGATTATGATTTTAGACCATTTTGAAGAGAATTTGTTTTTTATTCATAACCAAAAAGTTAAAGTTTATAATTTAGCCATAGGACAAGTTATTGAGGTATCAGAAGTCCCTGAAAAATATTTTGTTGGTAAAGTAAATAGTGTGGCTCAGTTTCATGATGGAATAAGGATTATGGTAGTGAATACGAGGAAAATATATTTAAAGCCTTCACTTGTCTGTGCGGATCTTGCTAATGTTGTTGCGGTTTATGTTGAAAATAGAGGGGTTTTTATGTTGGATGTAAGTGGCTCGATAAGGCAAGTCATTTTTCCTACTGCCAAAATCAGGGCTTTGAGTATGAACAGAGAAACCGGCCAATTAGTACTTTGCACAAAAAGATCTCTCTATTTCTATGATTAAAAAGTAGGTTAGTGTATGTAAATACTTAAAAGCTTCATATAGTAACAAAAATCTCACATATCAGTTTATATATTTTCATATCATTTCTGTTGTTTATCAATTGTTTACATGATATTTCAGTGTTAAAACTTTTTGTCAATTATCTGAAGCAGTGTTTCTTAAAAGACCCTCGTAAAATTCAGCATGTATATGCCAAAAAAATATTAGCAAGTTAGAAAAATTGATTATTTAGAATTTTATATCAAATTTAGCATAATATAGGTCTTTGGATTTTAAAGGTATAAGTAAAAGTGAGGTTTTTTAGATATATTCAAGATAATAGTTTTTAATCCTTTTATAAATAAGTTTATAATGAATTGATGTATATATTTTTTCAAGATTTTGTGATAATAGAAGAATTGAGGATTATGTTGGGTTTGAAAATAGAATTGAAAATAACTGAATGCTAGGTGGTAGTCAAAATGTTGTATTGCTAATTTATAACACCATATTTGGGTTTTGGACTCCATTTAATAAGTTCACCTAATTGGAATCTAGAAAATTAAAATTATTAATTATTTGTTGTGTATGTTGGAATTTTGTTTTTATAATCATGATATGAATGATTAGTTTTTAAATAATATCTTTAGTAATTTTCAAGTTGATTTGTTTAGGGTTCAAAGAAGTTTTATTCTATACAAATCTACATCAAACTCGCTAGCTTTGTAAATGTATAAAGATTAAAGAGTATTATATTTGAATATACCCTAAAGTAATAAAATTATTTTATAAATTTTTAAAAATTTGCTATAAAAATTGTTATCCAAACACGTTTAAATCTTAAGATTACTGTTATAAATAAACTAATTTAATATAAAACATAATATTTTCAACAAAATCAATTCTTTTTATACATATAAAAACTTTAGAAACACAATAATATCATTCATAAGCTTTTTCACTATAATTAAATACTATAAAAACTCGAATATCATGAGTTTTTTTCACTACAGCCTCCTAGACTCATTCTCTATAAAAGATAGTCAATACAAACAAAATCCATCTTATTCAGATAATACATCCCAACCTAAACCTAACCCTTCATTAAAACCTTTAGAAACTAAAAAAAATACACAATCCTCTAGTCGAGAAAATGCATGGAACTTCTTCAGCAACCCAAAAAGTGAATGGGAAGATCGACACAAGCTCATGACCGAAGAGTACCGCAAAGAAATCAAGGCAAAGTTACAAGAAAAAATCATAAAAGACCAAAAACCGAAACATTCAGAAAAACAAGAGTTCTACAACTCCTTTAAAAACCATGAAAACCCTATAGAAAACCCTCAAAACAGTTTGGCTTACAACAAAAGCTATGTCACAAACCCTTCAAACGACACAACTTTTCTAGGCCAAAAGGAAAAACTTGACAATTTCAGTCCTCAGATTGAGTCGAAATACCAACAAAATATTGAAAATATACAAAATCGGCCTTTGCAAACAGTTTTTGGGTACTCAAAAGCCAATCTGACAAGCGATCAAACTCAAATAATAAGACAAAAACAACTGGAAGACTGGAGAAAGTCAGTAAAAGAACAACTTGAAGAACGTGATAAGGTTAGAATAGAGATCAGGTCTAAGAAAATCCAAGAAGAAAAACTTGAAGAAGCCAAAGTCCAAAAAGAAATCGAGGAACTTAATAAAAGGTATCAAAATGAACTTAGATATGAAGCTGGACTACCATTAGAAGATAAAAATTATGATCAAAGCCAGTTAAAGCATTTTGAGAAAGTTAAAATCCCTCAAAGCCCTCAAAATCCTCATGATTTTCAAAGTAATTACGAACCAAAAGAGCAAAGACATGAGAATTTTGAAAGAACATATAAAGAAAATAAAGATTTTTATATGAGTTTAGTACCTTATGTGAATGTAGAGCCTGTCCAAGTATTCCAAGAACAGCAATTTAGCATAGTAAAAGATTATAAAGGTAGATATGAAAATGCACAGCAAGAAGCTAATATTAAAGATCTTATAAAGAAAATGCATTCTGATGCTATGACTGCAGTTGTTGAAAAACAAAAAGTACTAAATGAGTTAGAAAGTTTCAAAAATGAGATTAAGAATTCACGTATTTTAGACACTTTTACTTATAAATCTCCTTATTTACAAGGATATCGATCTGATTATAAGTCTTTACAATTAACTTATGCTGGAAAAAAAATTACATCCAAAATGTGGCATGGTTCAGAGTTTGAAAGTTCAAATATGTATTTATCAAAAAGGCCTAAGAGGATTTTTGATAATGTTGATAGAGGATACTATATAAAAACAGAAAATTCGTTTAAAAATGTGAAAGCTTATGAGAAAGAAAATAAAATCGAAGACTTTGAAAGTGATGCAAGGGAAGATGATAAACTTTTTGATAAAAAACATATAGAAAATGATAAACTAATAGAGAAAATCGAAAAAAATCAAGAGGAAAATGAAAAATCTGTTGATGAAAATTACGATGACACTGAAAAATTCCTTTAAAAAATCGATTTTTATATAAAATAATCTATAGCAAAACGCGAAAGTATTCAAAATACATTACTACCTATATTTGAAAAGCACAGCTATAATCAATACTAATATAATAGCCGCAAGTGGTGCCAAACTAGGTGTTTTAGATGTCCTCACAGCTTCAACAGGTTCATTTTGCCCTTTAGGTGTAAATATTTCTTTATAGTCTTCAAAGATATCTTTAAATGTTGAATTGTTATTGTTCCATTCCATGCTTTTTTTCGCCATAGTCATTTTATGGAATGCAGTTGTCACTTCGCATCCTGTCGAATTTTCGTTGTCCTGCATAAAACTTATAAGCCCAGTTATGATTGTACTAACTTTCCATATTGGGCTCCAAGTTTCAGGATGAAAATCAGACATGGATGTGCAGATTTTTTTGCCTGATATGAATCTACCGTTTGGGGTATGCATTAGTATTGAAGGAGGACCCATAGGATAATGAGCTGGGAAACGAAGCTCACCATAATAAACACCTCCTGAAAATGGTCCGTCAAGCCCGTAGATTATGTAATGCCATCTAAGCCAGTTTTTAGGGTCAGGACATGCTATAGCATTGGGAATTGGGTCTTTCTGAATAGCTTCATATTCTTTTTTCAATCTGGACAATGATTCTCGACTCATAATATATTTTACTTAACAAAATTATATCCATAGACAATTATGCTATAATATCAACAGGTTTTTTTTATATTGTAATAAAAATATAGGGTTTGTATGAATATTGATGATGGGTATGATTAATGAAGATTGGAAAATTGAAGTTTTAAGAGAAGTGAAGATAAATTATGTGATAATGTTTATAGAAAAGTTAAAATTATGATTTAATAGGAAAATGTTTAGTTTGGTTTATGAAGAAAATATGTAGTTTATAGTGTTTCTTATAGTAAAGTTGTTATTATGATAAAATATTTATAAACATGATTTTTTCTTTACTTTTTTTTATTTTCCCTGTTCTGAGCAGTGATGTTGCATATTTCCCTAATATCTGCCCGCCGCTTCCTCACGAATTATCTCTCTGCATAGAACAGACCCTAACATTCGACCTAACGTGCTCTGACTCTGAAAACCCCACATTTTACTGCAATAGCGAATCTTTGCCAGAAAAATGTTACTTCATATCACTATCCTCAGAACTATCAATCAACTCAAACGGTAAAATCACATTCACAAGCTTAACAAAAGGGATTTTCACTCACAGCATAATTCTCTGGGACAAAAACACAAACATCAACAACTTATTCAATTTCGACTACTACAACATGGCTCGGAAAATTGATTTAACTTTTACAGTCTACAACAATTCTGATATACCTGAAGTATATATAAAAGACTATGAAAACTGCTTAGAAAACTGTGGTTTGTATTTTGACCTTATCTGTAACCAGCCTTTTATTAGTAAAATAACAGGTAAAAACCCTTCAAGGTATATATTTTCAACAGTTTTAGGACAAAATCCATCATTGACTGTTCTTGAAAGTGGGATTTTTTATGGTACACCCAACTGTGTAGACTCGAACTATATAATGAAATGGGAAATTCAAGTTTATGATAAAAAGACGAAGTGTATGAAAATTGTTAATTTTGGTAAATTGTATCCTAATATGGCACCAGAAATTATTTTGGATAAGAGTTTTTATGAGTATTATGATTCTGAAGACTTTATTGGGAGGTTTGAGGTTAGGGATATTAATCATGGGTTTGAAGAAATTGATGTTAGTGTATTAAGAAATGATTTTAAGGTTGAAAATAAAGGAAATGGGGTTTATGAAATATACTCGATTGGGGTTTTGGGTTATGGAAACTATGATATTGAGGTTAAAGCTATGGATAATGGGATTAAAGGAATTAATAAGAAAACTTCACAAGCGAAAATTACTTTGAAGATTAAAGCTTTAAGTGAATTTATTCCTGTTAGTCTTGATGAGGTTTATGTTGTTAAGTATTCAGGGGATTTTTATTATATGCCAGAATATGAAAATCCTATACCTCATTATTTTGATATTTCAATTGGAAACTCAGGTGTAAAAGTTATCGATAGTTCACTAGGAACTTTATATTGGGAAAAAGATATAATAAATCAATATCCAGCTCGAAGTATAATAACAATAATATATACAGTTTATGAAATAGAATGCTCATGTACCAGTCCAGGCCAATCTTCAAACTTACTTTTGCATATAATTGACCCACCTATAATTTACCCCCCAGCTCCTATTTTTACAGTCAACGATTGTTCAATTGAATTCGAATTAAACATAGTCTTTGAGTTCCCTAATCAATTAACCTATGAATTTGATGGCTTCTTTGAACACTCTCCAACTGTTATAAATAGGATTTTATATTGGAATACCCCAAGTACACTAGATAATACTTTTTTATCTTTATTTGTCATTGCAAGCTATGAAGACTATAATCATAACATAATTAAAACTTCAATGAACTTTTATGTCATCCTAAAAAACAGTGAAATAAATTTCTCAGTCATCCCAGAAAGTGCTACAAAAGCTTTCGAAAACCAAGACTTTTCCCTAAACCTCGAATTCTACACTATATACGATCTTAAAAGATATGTATCTTACTCTATAGAAAACTCAGATATCTTAGCTACAATACAAGGAACTTTTTTACAAATAGAAAAATCATCTTTATCCTTATTATTCATAGACCAAACAAATGAAGCTCAAGCAAATATAAACATAAAAGCAACAGGTCTTTGTAATTATAATACAAACATAATAATCACTATAAGTGTTTTTAATATACAACCAACATTGAATATTGAATCAGAATATCATTGTGTTGCAAGAGAATTATGTGAAATATCATTTAAAGATGGAATTAATCCTGTTGATAAAATAACAGAAGGGAGTTTAGAAAGAAAACCAGATGGGATGATATTGATAAATTATATAAAAATAGAATGGACACCTTCTGAAGAATATGGGAGTTCAGGTTGGGTTGTGTATAAATTAATGATTTATGGTGTTGAGTTAACTTCAGAATTTATTGTTTATGTGCATAGAAAACCAGTGATTGAAGATTTTCCTTTAGCGTTTTATTCAGCTGTTGAAGGAGAATTTTGGTATAATGAGATCAGTTTTTTATCATATGAAGGCTTTGATGTAACTTGTACTAATAGTGATATATCTAAAATTGATGAAGGGCCTATATTAACAGGATATGTATTTGCTTGGTACCCAGTTACAGTAACATACAATGGTATTATTCAAACTTTATACACTGGTTTTCTAAACTGTACATCTAATAGTTTATCAACCACAATTTTATATAATATCAACTTATACTCTTACTGCTACTTCGACCTTCCAAAATTTTTTACCGCAGTCGCTGATTATTACTTCGAGCATACCATCCACATAATTTCCCCAGACAGTCGTGAAGTTACTCTTATAAGCACAACAAAGCCAAAAACCCTTTCAATCCATAAACTCAATCAAACATCTCAAGATGCTTATTTCTTATTAAGATGGTTTGTAGACCTTCCATCATTTCCTAATCTAGTCTTAAACTGTTCAACTTCACATTTTTCTTCAGAAATATATCCTGGAAATATACAAGTTAGTAATACAACAATAATAGGTTTTGTTATAGAAACAGAAAAGTCTATAGTAAATGTAAAAACTTGTAACTATGAAGTTATTATAGGCTTTGATTGGATATGTGAAATTACTGGAGACAATATTGAAAGTTGTGATGTGGATTCTGGGGATATAACTGGGATGACTGCTAAAATGGTTGATAATATATGTCGTATAAAGTGGCTTAAGATGGATATAGAAGAGTATGGGGTTAAAATAAGTCCTTTATTAAGAGTCCGATTATATAATGGTTATGGGAAAACTCATGATGTGTATTTTATATTATATCCAAATGATATTCCTGAATATATAGGCCAAAGTGAGTTTGTTTTAGATTTTGGTCTTGTGCCTTTTAATATGAAATTTAATGTTGATGACCAAGATGGAGTTGTATGTGAACTAGAAAACCCCTTTGAGTTTATGTCTTTAGTTGCCTGTCAAGAAGTAATATGGTGGTCACCAGAAACTGGGACTGTTCCTAGTATAAAAAGTTTTACTATAAAAATCACAGACAAACATAATATACCATATACAATAAAACAGACAATTTTTATATATCATGAAAATATTACCCCATCACCAAAACCCATATGCCCAGATCCACTTAGTGTATATGTTAATGAGCTTTGGACTTGGAATACTAATTCTATTATCCCAGTCGTTGAATATAAACTTATCAATGAAGTTGAAGGCATGAAAATTATAGATGGGGTTATAAGTTATATACCAAGTATATCATTCCAATCTGATCTTATAACTGTAATTCATATAAATACTCTTGGGGCTAATGGAACTTGCTCTTTTTATATATACCCGAACTATCCACCTCAAATCCAAGATGACACAACTTTGACTATTATTGAAGATCAAATTTGGTATTATAGAGTTGTTGTCTCTGATCAAAATGAACAAATCCAAGGACTTAATTTCGAAATCATATCCTCATGCACTTGGGCTCATTTTTCAGAATACGGGCTGATTGTTGCTTTTTTCACAGATTACGCCCAAGTCAATACTGAGGTTTTTCAATTGACAATCAAAGTTACAGACAAATGGATTATCCCTGCATCGACAATTCATACTTATAATATAATTATACAAAAACATGATGATAAACCTCAATTCCAACTTCCAACAACAAAAAGCCAATATATAATAAACAACCTAGAAGAAGATATACCTTGGCAAATCCCTATAAAAATCTATGATGAAGATACACCTTATACAATGTTATCATTAGAAATCATATACAATCCATATAATCTTTATCTTACCCAAGACTCAATTTCTCTTAATAATTATATTATTTCTTGGAACCCTTCAAACCTAATCACTTCATCTGGACTTATAACTTTATTTTTAACCCAAAATGATAATCTTGCTAATAATGCAACATTAGATATTATAATATACAATATTAAACAAACAGATGATAGTCCTTTTTTCTTAAATACATTATATGATATTTCTATAACAGAAAAAGATTATCTTGAAATTCAACTTAATATAAGCGATATTGATTCTTATGCAAAAGATATTAGTATAAGCTTAAAAGGACATGAAGATACTAGACTTGAAATTTTAGGTTTTGATGCTATTGTTAGATACCCTTATCCTGTTGATGAAAATATTATTAAAACAATTGATGTTACAGTTTGTTCTAAGTACAATTGTAAAACTGAAGGGTTTTTATTGAGTATTTCACATGTTAATGATCCACCTTATTTTACACAGATATTAAGTGAGGTTTTTGGTATTTATGGGGATAGTCATAAAGGGAGTTTTAAAGTTATTGCGATTGATCCTGATAAAAATTTGTATAAAATATGTGAAGATTCGCAGGAAATTAGTATTGATGGTTCTGATTATATTGTGTGGACACCAAGTTTGAGTGATCAGGTTTTTGAAGTTTTTAAGGTTTTTGTTACGGATGAGGGGAAATGTGAAGATTTGAAGTCATATACAGAGTATGAGGTTATGTTTTGCCAGTGTTTTGATTGCTGCTATCTTCCAACAAGTCTTGAATACACATATGCATCTTTAAATTTTTGTATAATAGAGCCGGGTATAACAAAAATCTATATAGGAAGTTATGCATTTAATATAGATTCATCTGGTTGTTGCAAAATTGATAATACATATTTTCTATCACAAGTCAGAGTTAGTGTTAAAAATGATTATGGGATTTCAACACCTTTCGATATGACTTGGATTTTAAATTTAGCCCAAGAATTAAAGCTCACAATTTATCCTAGCTTTTTCTATGGGCTTGGCAATGAAATTATTACAATTATAAGTGAAAATGTTTATATTACAGGGCATTGGACATGCTGGATATTAGAAAATAATGTTTATATTGAGTTAGTTTTCTATAATAGCATCCCAGCAAATAGTAAAGGTTATTGCTTATTACCATATAAAAAGTATTCTGTAAATGAAGAATATCAATTAAAAATATGTCCTAAGCCTTTGCAGGACCAAGATTGTAAGGTTTTTAATATGTATTTGCTTAGGCAGATTGAAATTGAAGATAAAAATTACTCAGGGTTTGCAGAAGGTGGCTATTTTATAACTTTTACCACTAATATTGAAGACTGGATTTCAAATAAAGAATTCAACCCTTATTTTTTATTTGATATTATAATAGTCAAAGCTGAAAGTTATACTTCAAACTCAATAACTGTGCGAATTCCTCCAGGAGACCCAAATACTAAAGTTAAAGTTCATATATCTCCTGTATACCCTCCTGTTTGGAGTACTAATACTTTTGAATATTCATATACTGATCTTTGCTATGATATAAATCATTATTGTAATACAACAACAATATCAAAATGCCCAATAGGTCATTATTGTCCTGATACATATGGGACACTTATAGTCCCACTTCCTTGTAGAGCTGGTAGTTATCAATCAAATATAGAAGAAAGCACGTGTTTTAGTTGTACTGCAGGCTTTCAATGTCCTTATGATACTATGTCTGATATGGAAATATGTGAAAAAGGGTTTATATGTGATCGAGAAGGTGTTGATTTCCCTTATGCGACATGCCCACCAGGTTATTACTGCCCAGCAGGTACCGACACCCAAGTTTTAGAATCCAAATCAGACAATTATTACAATCTTCATCGAAATGGGCTGATATTCGGTACTGATCATTGGCTAATTAGAGGTCAAGGATATCAAACCCCACCACATTACACAGGCTCACATATACCAAAATGTATAAACAAAACCTTGTCTAATACTAATGGTTTAAATCCTCCAAAAATATGTCCAGATACTTACTATTGTCTTTTAGCTGTTACTACAAATGATCCATTAAGTGATGATATTACTGATAGGAAACCAGAATTATGTGCAAGTGGATATAGATGCAAGTCAGGTGATGGGGAGATGTTTAATAATACAAATGCTTGTAAAGCTGGGTACTTCTGTCCTGATGAAACTACTAAAATAGAATTTGCAGAATTTATAGACAACTGTGCTGAGTGTCCTTGTCCAATAGGTTATAGTTGTCCATTCCAAGGTATGGTCAAACCTAATGAATGCGAGACAGGGACTTATCAAAATGAGACAGGTTCAGTATCCTGTAAAAACTGTGAACCTGGATACTATTGCGATGTTAAAAAACTCACAGAAATGACTGAATCCATGCTGTGTCCAGTAAAAAACTACTGCCCAAGTGGTTCTAAACAGCCTAGTTCTTGTGAGCCATCAACATATAATAACAAAACAGGACAGGCCAATTGCACTGAATGTGATATTGGAAAATTTTGTCCAATAATTGGTATGGATGAAGGTATTGAATGTGAACCAAGTTATATGTGTAATGAATCAGGTTTAGAAAAAGAAAAAGATTGTCAAGCTGGTTACTACTGCGAAAAAGGTGTTAATCATTTTAATGCAAGTGAAGTAGGTTGTCCTGAGAATTTTACATGTCCAATACCCTGTCCACCAGGCCACTATTGTCCTACAAAAAGCTCAGAACCTCTTAAATGCCAAGCTGGAGATTATCAATCAGAATATACTCAAAAATTATGCAAAAAATGTGAACCCGGGTATGTATGTAAAGATATTGGTATGACAGACCATGAGTTATGCCCAGCTGGGTACTACTGTGAAACTGAAGGTTTACAAAACCCAACAGCCGCATGCCCAGATGGTTATTTTTGCCCAAATGGTACTATTTCTATATACCAAGGGTCTCGTTTTCTAGCAATTTTTGATTGTGATAATATTACCGAGGATAATTACCCAGGAAATGCTATTCCTTGTAAAGCTGGAACATATTGTCCTTCTGGAACCAACAATTCTGAAGTTGACTCCCCAGGAGGACCTAAAAGCTGTAGTGCTGGGTATTATAATGATCGATGTGGTCAAGGTAAATGTATCGAATGTCCTGATGGGTATTATTGTGGAAATCCAGGTATGATAGCTCCGGTTATATGCCCAAATGGGACTTATAGATCAGGATTTGTCTTACAATGTCAAGCATGTAGTGTTGGAACATGGTCAGCTGGGAATGTAGGTTTAAAAAGTAAAGAGGATTGCCAACCTTGTCCAGCTGGATTTTATTGTGAGAAAAGTGGTTTGTTTAATCAGGAAAATTTAATTTTGTGTATTGCTGGGTTCTATTGTCCGAGTGGGACTAGAAGACCTATTTTATCTTGTCCTAGTGGGTATTTCTGCCCTCCAGGTTTGGGTTCTGAAGAAGATGCTTATAAGTTTCCTTGTCCTCCAGGGTATTTCTGCCCCATGCAGACCGCTATTTCTCAAGCTGACTTTGATAAGTGTAAGAATAATATAACATCTTGTGTCGTTGGGAAAAAATGCCCAAGTCGCAAGTACTGTCCAGCAAAGCAACAAAATGGAGGAATTGATTGCCCTTCAGGGACAACCAGCAACCCAGGTGGAACAAGTATTTTTAATTGTGTTCGAGACACAAGTATTGAAGCTTCAGTGCATGGCGAATTAGACTTATTAGACCCGTTAACCAGCTCAGGCCTTGACTATGTAGTCCTTAACCCATTAGATATTGCTTATTTCACTTGGGACACCAAACCATACCCTTGTTCAAATATCCCAGGAGAATATTTACCAACAATAAAATATTATTACAGTGGAGGGTTTAATAAAATCCCTATAATCCAACAAGAAGACTATCAGCCTACAAATCGAATCCCTCTGCCAATAAACTTTACAGACACAATCTCCACATGTACAACCATTTACAACTTTGCCATATTATCACATTCTTATATAAAAATAAGTTTCTATGTCGATTTCCTTAATGGCCTCTATAACGACTCTCATTTTATTAACGATTTCAAAAACTCAATTAAGCTTATACAAAAACAAAGTCCTACAAGAAATCAAGAATCACAATTTCTCACAGTATTATCTAGAGTTAGTTCAAGCTATTTTGACGAACCTTCTAATTTAAATATCCACTCATTAATCCAAGATAATAATATGGAATCTTATGATACATATAAAAGTAATTTTGTCCAAGAAGTTTCTATAACAATGTTAAATGATATGAATACTAGTAAAGAATTCTATCCTCAAACTGATATGAAATTATGGGATAAAGTGTCTTATAGTCAAAAACTTTACCCTTTGAGTTATTTGCCTTATATAACAGATTGTGATGATTATGGAGCATTTGTCCCATTATATAAGTTATATACACATGAAAGCTGTAATATTGTAAGTAAATCAGATACATCGACTGTTGAAATTCTTCAGCCAGGGAAGGTTCCTAATGGAGATTCATGTGATTTTTCATTCATGTGTCATATGGGAGAAAAAATGGATACAAGTACTAAACCTTGGTTTAGTTCTTATGAGCTAAGTAAAGCTGATATTTTTTATATAACCCGTCCACAGCTTACATATGCAGAATATGATAAAGCAATTCCATTATCTGCAAGCACTTCAGCCAACCAGTTTAATCTTGATTATTATGGCTCAGGAAACCTTATTGCTGTTAAAGCATATAGAGGTATTGAAACTTATTCAGCAGGGAAATTCCCAAAGAATATCAAATTAGTTATAGAATACTATCAAAAAACTTTAGTTGATAAGGAAATCCTCAGGGCAGGGATATACTTTTCAAACTTTACATCAGATTTATCAGACCGAAGCTATAAGTTTACATTTGTATTTAACCCACTAGGCTGGAAAGACTGTTTAGATTTATTTGCCTTTGATGAAGCCCTTTATTATGTTTTTGTTATCCTAGTCTGTTTGTTTATTTTCATTAATGTTGTAGCTTTTTGGCTTGTAAATTATATAAGATCAACAATCCTCCCAAGACCAAGTTTGAAAATCAGCCTTTATTTCTCATATTCAGTTCGTGCGTTGACTGGTGTTGGTAAAGCTATAGGTCCAGTTTTCGGTTTGATGATTAGCCTTTATTATGGTCTCAAATTAACATCAGTCCTTCTTGAAGTTCAAGGTGATTATGATGACCCATACCCAATATCCTTAAATTCAGTAAACGATACAACCCGTGTTACAAACTATAAAAACGGTCGACTTGGGACTTGTTTTTTAATCCTCTCATGGTACATAATAATAAAATCTACTCATCTCATGTTCCCAAAAATTGAAAAAGCTGAAAACCCTCTTCAGATTCCAGGACTCAATGCTCGCACCCAGAAACTTAAAAGTATGTATATTTGGGGTACTTTCCCAGTGTTAATATTTTGTGTATGTTCTTTTCAGTTTGCCAAATCTGCTGTTTTCCTTCAATATCAAACACTTTTTCTTGTAGTGTTTAAGATAGTCAATGGAAGATTAGTTGAGGCACAAAAAGTCAAATTTAAAGACAACCTTTATATCCTCCCTTATTTTGGTGCCCTAAGTTTAAATACTACTTTAATTACTGTAAAAGTTGGTGCATTCACAGCTTTTTTGACAGGGTATTTGACTAATGCTGCTATTAAAATATTTAAAAGGGCATTTTTTGAACCTTATAGAATTAGTATTGCTAATTTTGTCCTTAGAATAAAAAAACGTTTTGGTTTAGGAGGATCAGCTGATATTACTCAAGGCTTAGGATTTAAAGATAGAGTTTATATTGAACAGATTAATGACCTTGGGGCAAATTCTATGGAATTGGTAGCTTCGGTACTGTTTCCAGCTATGATTGTGTTTAATTTTATATTTTATGAAGAACTTAAGTTGACAATTGCGAAGAGTTTTCTTAAGTATTTTATTGTATTTTCAACAATTCAAGCTTTTGCTGAGGTTGGATATGATATTTTTTTGAATAACGCTATTGAATGTAAAACTGGACGTTTATTGTCAGAAAAAATTGTGGAACTTAAGACAATTTTTGATGAGAGGGAGACTAATTGGGCTTTGGCTAGTGCGCTGCCGCATTCTGGACGTAGATTAATCCCTGAGATCGATAGTCTTTTACGTTTAGGGTTCAGCTCGCAGTATTTTTTTACAATGTCCATGGCTATAATCGGGATAATCCTCCAAGTCTATTCAATCGATCTATGGATGATATCCCTCTACAACCCTTTTAAAGATATCGTAACCTTAATCCTTATAACATCATTGCCACCAATGATTTATATTTCAGAAAAAGGTTATATGATCATAGTAAACAAAATAAAAAAACACAAAAAAATTGTCTTGAGAAATACTGAAGCAACTGATTTTTATAAAGAAATCAAATTTTATATTGATAGAGAATTAGAAACTCAAGTCTCAGTTAGTAGAGTTGAGATATTAGCCAAAAGTATTGCTAGAGCTGTTTATGATAAATATAAGACTGGACTTAATGAGAAAAAAAGGAAAATGGAAATTTTTAGACTTCTGAAACTCTTAGATGAAGCTTGTCAAATTGGCACGGTACCTTTAGAGAATATTAGTAATATTGAAGATTTACCTTTACCATTTTATAGACAAAGGTTGGAAAGGTTAAAACCCCCGCCGGTGAATTCAGTAAATTCTAAGCTCAAGAAAAAACAGGGATACTGGTCGCCAATATTAGTGTATCCTTGGAATGAAATCAAAAAATAAGATGGTTGATAAGTTAGATAAGAGAGATTATTAGAAAATTATAATTATTTTTGATTGAAAATGCTTATGATGAGTTTTTGAATTAGAGTTTGTTATAATTAAGCTTGAAATAAGATCTTATTAGACTAAAGCTCATAAGTTTCAATGAAAAGATTGAGTTTTATTATATTTAAACCTAAAACCATAAAAAAATTCCTAAAATCATATAAAATATTATCTTAACTCTAAGAATATGGGTAAATTTCAATAAGCCTGTTTTTAAACAGTCTGTTCGATAAAGTCCTACACACCCTTTCTCTTTCATCAGGTGTTGTCAATATGACCACAATCTCAACTCCAACTTTTTCTTTACCTCCTTTCCTAATAAAAACATTATACCCAAAAATCTCAAAGTCTTTCAAAAAATCAGCCACATCACTTTTTTTACTATTCTGCAAAAACCCTCTAATCTTCACAGCTCTTGATATTTGTTCAGTAGTCAAATAGACTTGTGGGATATTTGACCCAACTCTTAAATAGTTTAAAAGCTCTTGTTCATCTACTCTTATAACTGATGAATTAACAAAATCTGGGCGATCTTCAACAACAAAATAATAGTATTCAGCAAAAAAATAAGTTAATTCTATATAAAAACTTACTTGGCACAAGTCCTTGTAATGAGTTTTCTTTAGTTTTTAAGACTAAGAATTTATCTCCTTGATATCTATAATAATTATTCTGTATCGCATTTTGAAAAAACTCTTCAGTTGTCTCTTCGACTATATAATTTTTACCTGTAATAGGGCGTTTTTTAAGATATCGTTTATCATATAATAAAGCTTCGAGGGTGTCTTCTTCTGATGTGAACTTTACTAGAAAAATTTCGCTTTTTTCCCCATATGGGTCAATTAGGCTGACTACTTTTTCAACATGAAGTCCATAGAAAAACTCTTCAATTTCATAAAATTCTGTGTTACTTTTCGGTCCTTTTATCATCACTACTCTTGATGGGACTGGGTTTTCTAATATGCAAGCTGGTTTTTTTATTGGTTTCTGGATAACTTGTTTCGGCTTGATTTTCTCAGAATTTGTGTCTTTTGGACTTGCAAAAATATGTCCATCTTTAAGCAAACGGCTTATAAGTCTTATCATAGTTTTACATTCTTGCTGTGCGACAATTCTTTCAGGAATTTCTATCATCCCTAGAAAATGCAGCATTTTATTTAAAGTTAAATTCGACCCTGCATCTGAATATCTTTTTTCAAATTCATTACAAATATCAAAGTATTTATGGAAATGTGGGGCAAGTTTAAGCCCTAGTCTAACACATTCATCTGGGAGGATTTGACATAGAAGGTTATCTTTATATGTCAATAAAGTGAAATTTGCATTATGAAGGATGATATTTTCGTATAATGCTTTATTAAGACATTGCATTGCTGAAGGGAGATCTTGAGATGATTCCATATCATGAAGAGTTAAACCTGTTGTATCAGTAAGGTTTGATGATGTAAAAAGATCTTCAATTTCTTCCCCACTTGGATGGATAAATAGACTTGACTCTTCATTTGTGGTTTTATTTACTATATGATAAGCACACCAGCTCAAAGCGAGAAGTCTACCTTCTGAGTTACACGAGTAGGATAAAGCTACTAAGTAATCAGATTCCATTTTTATATAAAAATGACTGCTATAGAATCAGGAATTATTTTCCTTGCTGAAGCTCTAAATTATCGATCAGCTATATTGACTTCTGACAAAATGCCTTTGTTTTTGCAGAAATACTATGAACTCCTTCAGATCAAAGGGATGCAGGTTAAAGTTGCCCTTAGGCCTAAAGGTAAAAAATGTTTACACTGTGGACGGTACATAACAGAAAAAGGGTTGATGAATGCTATACCTCTATGGTGTAACCCTACAGAGCATTTTATGTGTAGTGCTGAATGCTTGCAAAGACAAGCTTTAGTTTGTACTAATTATTCACTTATGGATTTGAACTATGTGACATGCCCAATGTGCCGAACAACTATACATCCTGAGCAAATCAAAGAATCGTTTGGTAACCGTTTTGAGATGATCCAGCAAGATGCTTGTGACCGAGCTCTTAAAAACCTCCTAGACGAAGATAGCAAAAAGCAACTCGAACCGAAATTTACATGCCAAATTTGCATAGTCGATTATGCAATGTCCTTAGCAATAACCCTTGAATGTGATCATCGATTCTGTGGTGCATGCATGAAAATGTATATTACCGGACTAATCGAGTCAGCACAAGTCAGTGAGCAAAACATGAAATGCCCTTCTTGTATACAAGCAATGACTCTAGCAGAAATAGAAGACCTTGCAGGGCCTGAGCTTTATGAAAAGTACCAAAAATTCCTCTTAAGAGGGATTAAAATCAATGAAGAAGATGATCCAAACATGTATATTTTCAATTGTCCAGGGGTTGATTGTGAGTTTTTTTGCTTTGCCGACAAAGACTTAGAAGAGATTGAGTGCCCTAAATGCTATTGGCAATGCTGTCCAAAATGTTATGATAAATCTCATAAAGGTCAAACTTGTGAGGCATATGCAGAATATATGAAAAGTATTGGAAAAGGTGATGAGAATTTTGAGAAACTTATTATGATGGAAGGGATTGTTAAATGTCCATCTTGTGGAGCTGCAGTAGAGAGAATATCAGGATGTGAGTTTATGGTTTGTACTTCAAGTAAATGTCAAGGGAGAACTTATTTTTGTTATGAATGTGGGATTAAACTTCCTGAAGATCATGCGCCACATAATTGTGTTAAGAAGAATTTACGTATAGGTCCTATTCCTAATAGAAATCGTATGAGACCTATGAGGAGGGCGCCTGCGAAAATTGGCAATAGAGGACAGGCTAGAAATGTGATTAGGGTTATTGCAAAAAGAGGCAAGAAATAGAGTTTTATAGTTAATATTTAGTGGATTATAGATTTGAAGGTAAATATTATGATTAATGATGAGGAAGAGTAAAATTTTAATACTAAATTATTTAAGAATGAATGAGTCTAGATTTTATAATTGATAATAAGTTTAATTGATAATTATTAATATTTAGAGGCATTTTTTTTCTAACAAGTCTGCTACAGCACTGATACATATGAACTAATCAATGCTTCAGTTTATGTTTTTATCATTTTTGCATAATATCTTAAAACAAGCAACTTAAAATTTCAGTTATCTTAAAATAGCTAATATACTTTTGCTAACCATGCTAAAACAAGCAACTTAAAATTTCAGTTATCTTAAAATAACTAATATACTTTTGCTAAGCATGTTAAAAGTCTGACATTCAATACAGAAAGCTACATATATTAACTATTTTCGCTACCATAAATTAAATATTATCTTCCAGTCTCAAATTTAATTAGCTACTACAATAAAGTTTTAAATAAGCCAAACAAAAGCAGATAGTTTACATAAAAAGTTTAAGACTTTATCAAGCTCTAAATTATCTTATTTCAAAAATTACAAAATGTTTAAATACTTTCAGCATCCTCTTTACTTATACGCTTTATTCAGCTCATCTTAGAATTCAATGCAAATTATTTATTATCTTTTACAACAATTCAGTTCAATAATTATCTCTAAAAACTTGAAGTCCTTGTTATTCCCTTATGTTCCAATGAAGGTGATTTTTCGAGGAATTTTTCATGTAAAGATTTTTTATGGAAACTATCTCCACGCTTCTCTCTGGTATCAAAAACAGTCTTCAATAGTCTATTTTCTTTTCCTCTAGTAAAACAGATAAAGTATAAATAAAGGCTTCCAAGAGCAATACCAAAAATGCTTATTATGTACAAGATAATATAATGTGAATCTCTGATAAAAATTGATATTCCCTGTATATGTCTTACACATCCACCTAGGCAAAATTCTTGGTCATAATTAATAGAATCTGTGATTGATCCTTCTAGAGTTAATAAAAGTAACACAGGCCCTATGCATATTAGAAACACAACAATAAGCGTATTAAAAAGCTTTCTATTAGTTGAGTTCCTTAGGAAATACAGAATATGGGCCAAGATATCTAGAAAGACAACAAAAATCGAACTGAACACATTCCAATAGATGTTGAAATTGTGCCTGGCTAATACTTACGGATAAGTCAGTAAGAATATACTATGGGCAATCCACAAGATCCAAATGAGCCATTTTGCCACATACAGACCCCAGCAGATAATACTAGTTAGGTTCATTTATTATCAACTAATCAAAATAAGCTAAATATGACATTGGGATGAATAAAATAATGCTTTGTTATTGAGTTATGTTATTTGATAAGCCCCTGATATAAGTAACAATTAGGATGTGTCAGATGAAATTTAATTATTTTATTTGGTATTATGGTTTATTGTTAAGAATTGGCTGGAAAATAAGTGGGTAAAGACTTGGTAGAGTAGATAGGCATCGTAGTTGATTCAGGTTGTTTTAATAAAAGAATACAGGCTATTATGGTATACTGATGAACTTAAGTTTATAGGAAGATCACTGAAAACTTTGTAATTTTAAAAGAAATGTCGAAAACTATTAAGATTTGTGGCTAATTAAATGAATCATTTAGATTGGTGAAGAGGTAAATAGTGAAGTAGCTGTAGGAATTATATGTTGAAAATAATGAAGATATTTTATTTTATTTTAACTTAAGTTTAAATTAATTTTGTTTTTATATCTGAGTTTACTAAGTATTTTGATCTCCACTTGTATTTATTGAGTATTATCATTAGAAATCCTAATAATTGATACCTTCTTCAAAACTATAAGCTCACCAGCTTCTAATTCGTAGCAAATATAGCTTGACCACAACTTCCTTGGCTTACAACCTGCTAGATTATTTATTAAACTTTCTGATAACTAAAATATCTCTTTTTGCAAGATATTCCAAATACTATTTAACGTAGTTTATCGATGCCATCTTTGCAAATATCAAAAATGCCTATTCCTACCAATACTATAATAGATTATATGAAATTACGAATTATTAAGCTATCGTAGCTTAATTCTGTCATTTGAAGGTTTTATCCAAGAATAAGCTCTTTTTAATTAGTAAAAAGCATTAAGCAAACATAAAAAAAGTTTTCCCCAGTTTTTTTTTCTAATAAAACTCATCAAGATATGCTATTCTAATTAAAATTAGTGAAAATCATGTCTATCTAAATTATGTCTACCCATAATATCTATTATATCTATTTTCATTTTCTCTTTGTTCATTCTTTTTCAAAACAAGATAACGAGTGCACATGAAAATAAAGCCCATAAATAAGATTGCTAAAGCCATTGAGCAAATGATTATAATCAAACTTCTAATAATTCCTTCATTGTGAGGGTGCCTAAAAAAGACAGCTGTATTATTCTTAAAGTTGAAATACCCCAAAAACTCTCTAAAGAAAGGTAAGCCAAAAGTCCACTGTGTACCTTTAGTAATTAAAATAGTACAATTTCCATTATCCAAAGCAAGATAACTATGAGGTTCAACAGAAATAGTTTGATTATTAAAAGTAATTGTGAAATTGAAATACCCAGTAAATACTTCATCACATGCACAAATATTATCATTACAATTTTTATCATGTTTAATTAATGATAAAATCTCATCTATCTCTTTTTCAGGACCTGTAATATAAGGATATTCTATGGCAAAGTTCACTTTAGCAGCATCTAATGGAGTTTTCTGATTTTCTTCAAGTGTATAATTGGCTATTATTGTAAAATTTACTTCAATCATTTCTAAATAAGTTGTCCATGTTAAAGGATCAATATCAACATAGACTATTGGGTCATTTGCATCATTAGGATTGAATATTTCCCCAATAAGTAAAGTTTCTTCGTATAAATCTATTGTAAATGAATAATCATCAATAGATTGATTGGAAAAAATCGAGTTGAGGAAGCTTGTAGAGTCTCCGTTTATGTCAAAGTATAAAGGAAGTGTTGCATTTTGCTGGTTTGGCGAGTCGTTTATGTCAACTATGAAAAACTTTTGACCTTCTACCTTTATATCGTCAAATGCAATTGTTTCATTAGCAATCACCGCTGATTTTCCTTTGAAAGTTCCTTTAGAATTTATTACTGAATAAGTGGAAGAATTTGAGATATTGAAAAATGTAAAATTGTTTTCGTTTTTTCCGTTGATCACTGGAATAACTATTTCTTTTTGTTGAGACATGCAAATTACGGCTGTGATATTCTGAGGAGGGTTACCAACTTTAAGCTGGATTGAAAAGAGACCTTGAGCCTCAGAGATTTTGCCTTTTCCATTAACTTCATTACTATCTTCTAGTTGAGTTAAAGGATATTTTCTAAGAGCTTGAGCTAAGCTTAGAATTAAAAGTAAGTATACCATTTATTACCTAATATTTTCTATTACTATATCTATAAAATATAAATTTTGAAGACTTTGCATTATTAGTTGTAGCTGGCTTATTAGTAGCCAGTTATTGATGTATTTCATAAAAAGTATCTTTTTATACCTTGTATTTAATATTATAGTTAGATTTTCAAAATTATTAAAGCATAAATGCACAGAATTCAATGATTGTATAAGCAATAGACAAGTTGTTTTTACATAATTATTGTTAGGATATGCTAATGAGAAATTTAATTGTAAACCTGAAAAATATTACATGAAATATTTTAATGGCACTGCATAAACAGTTGGAGTATTATTTTTTAATTATGCGATATTTAAATTAATTAATAATTTACTGCACACCAAGGATGCTTACCTGCTGAAATTAACAGTAAAACTGCATAAAATAATATGATTTTCTAGAGATAAGTTGCGATTTCCCAAATAACATTTTCATGTGTAAATTCTAATTTCATCCTAATGCTTTTTCTTTAAAATTATTCATATATTTTACTCAATCGATAATTTTCATCATTATTATTTTTAATGAATTCACTTGAAATTACTTACTATCTATTAATTCTCAGGATCTTCTTCTTCTTCAACAATCTGATTATCTCCTTCTATCTGATCTTCAGGTACTTCTTCAAATCCAAGTATTTTTTCTAAAAAGAAGTCAGCATTAACATCATTTGGTAAAGTTTCATAAATATCTTCACTAGGGCCAAGCAAGCTTATAAGGCAACTTTTAAGTTCGCTATCTTGCATAATTTCCCCTTTAGATAGAAGTAAATCAATAATTTTTTCCTTTGGTAATGAGCCTATATCTTTTGACAACACTTTGAAAGATTCTCTAATTTCATTTCTATCAACCCCATATACAGGTCTATGATTGACAAAAACTCTTAATAAAGTATCCATATCAAGATGATTGACAACTTTACCTGTATCTGTGAATTTACTATATTTCACTTCATTAATCATATTATCAATCTCTTGTTGACTAGGATAATATCCCATAGCTCTCATCAAAAAGCCTATTTCTCCAAGTGGGACACTTCCTTCAAGTTTTCTAGCTTTAGTAGTATTTTCTTTCTTCGATCTGATCTGTGAATAATAGAAAAAGTCTTTCATATCTTTATATGGCTTGCCAAATTTGCCTCCTTCAATCATGTTTTCAAATGGTTCTTCTCCTTGTCCTCCTAAAGCAATTTGCCTTTCTATAGCTTGATGATCAATATACCACATATTTACACATAAATCATCTCCACCAGCTGTAAATAAGAATTTATGATCACCTGATACAGCTATATCAGTAATTGATCCTGGGTGTCCAACAAGACCTACATGCTTGTTTGGATTTCCATCAACAGGAAGTTTTATTAGCCCAATAACTTTTTCTTCAGTTGCATATACTAAATAATAATCAGGAGCATCTATAGCTGTTCTTGCGTCTGTATATTTAGCGATAAGCTTAAGTTTAACTATAGGTCCTCCAGATGTTGGACCTAAACAAGTTAATCTGCAGCCTTTGTTGTTAGCATTCCATAGTTTTATTTTATAAGCGTTGTTCATTGTTAATAAAAGATCTTCACCAGTACTCACAGGGTACCAAATACAACAAGTTGGCTTATGTTCTTGTTCGATTTTGTTGTTACTGAGTATCTGTAACTGAGTCATATCAGTTGAATTTGTATCATATTCAATTAGTTTTCTGTCCTCTCCAACAGAAAACAGTCTAAGGACTGATTTTTCTCTTTCGTCAATACTTTCACCAAAAGCTACACCTGTTATTCTTTTATAATGAGATTTGTGCTGTCCACAATAAACCCATTCCATGTTTAAATCAGGATTATTACGTTTATGTTCCCATTTGAACAATGCAACTCTGTCACCTTTATCTGTTGTTACCATAGCTTTGCCATCATTTGAAAAAACTATTCTTGTTATCCCTTTAGCAACTTCAGTATATTTAATCTGCGGCTGTTTTTCTCTGTTTATGTTTTCAGAGTCTAAGAGAAGCAAATTTCCGTTATTAAAACCAATGCATAAAAACTCACCATTTGGGGAAAACTCCATACACAAAGGCATTGCATTATGAACTTGGAGTATTTTAGTCCCACTAAAAGGAGAGAACTTTTTCCTAATCCTTGTCCTGTAATTCCATACATGAATATAACTATAATCATCTTGTTTACCTCCTGCAATAGCTACAAGTGGTTTTTTAGGATGTACAGCAATAGCATTAACAGGGTATCTCATCCCTTTCACCAGGGTTTGTCCCTGAAAACATTGTTCTTTCTTATCAACTGGGGGAATGTCTTCAAAATGCACAGACATCAGCTTAATAATATTCGCATTATCTGAAGAAATTATAAAATCTGGACAAGCAAAGATTTTCTTTTTATCATCATCAATTCTTGAAGGCTCATTTTTTATCTGATTTTCATTAGAAGGTCTAGGAACTTGATTAGCAAAAGAAATGCTCATAATATTGTCAGCTTTTATATTCTCAAACCAAGCTTCAACTGTAAATCTCTGATCATAAAACCTAACAGCACCTTCACTAGACCCAACAACTAAATAAGGCCCTTGAGTTGTCAGAAATGTGGCTTCATGGTTAACCAAAGCTACAAGTTTCATTGGTTTGCGTTGTTCTGGACTACTATCTGCTTCCATAATAAAACTCATATCCCAGACTATAATCTGACCTTTTTTAGTCCCTGTAACAGCTTGAGTAGTTCCAGGAATAAACACAGTTTGTGTAAATGCATCAATTGCATAACGTAAAAAGCTCTTCAATTCTTTTTCATTATCATCATAATTCAAAGTCCTTTCTTGTTCATTCCATTTCCAAAACAACACTGCTTTGCTACTATTTGTCGCTATTTCAAGTTTACTACTATCAACATCCATTTCAGTAAGTTCATATTCTGTAAAAGTCCTAAATCGAATACTATAATGTTTCTGATCTGGATTAGGAACTTCACCAGATACAACAATTGCATCATCATCATTGTTTATATCTTTACTCCAATCCCATACTGTTATCTCTTGGGGAACTGTATCAGATAATGTGCAAATGTAGTTCCCATTCTGTGAAATGTCCATTCGATACACTCCTTTCCCATGAGGATTAAAAATTGTCTTCAAAGGTGTGGCGGTTATTGAGTCCCAGACTACCATCAAAGCATCGTCTCCAAGGTCTGCTGTCACTATCCAGCGCTTGTCACTAGACACTGCACAGCATGAAATCTTATTACAATGGCCTTGTAGTAACTTTTGTTCCCGGGTTTCATAGTTATAGATCACCCCTGTATGGGCAGATGTATAGAAAATCTCAGTTCTTTCATCTGAAGTTAGATTGTGCACGCCGTTGTTGATGTCCTTGTTAAAACCTATCACCCATTTTAGGTTCATGGCATCAATACCGTCGGATGCCTCTTCGTTGAACAAGGCATTATCTGCTTCCATTTATATATAAATATTCATGTTATACTTTAGGGTGATTTATCCTCATGATTTTAATACGAATATCATAGGGTTGGTGATGGAAAATTGTCTTTTTATATTGACAGGACTTTTTATTTGATTAATTTTTTATGGCTTTAGAAAAGAAGTTTTATAGTGAAAATTTAAGAAAAATAGTTAGTGTAGGCTTTTAAAAGATAAAAAATATTATTTCATTTGGTTGATATATCCCTTGTCATGATAAAGGCTAATTATAAATTTAAATTCATAGTTAAGGAAACTTTGAACTTATTTGAAGAAAATGCGAGAACCATAGAAATTTTTATGATGCAAGCTAGTACTGGAGAACTTGAATTTTAAAGGAATTTGCAAAAAGATACACTTTGATTCTTTAGAATGGTAGAAAATATTTTTCGTATTTATAACTAAGCAGAAACAAATTACGATAAATGATATGGAAAACTATTTCATTCAAATTATTTAAGACAGTGCATAAACTCAAAGTATACTTGAATAAAAGCCAATAAAAAATATGCATGGTTATTTTTTTAAAAGAAGTTTTCTAGCATATACTCTTAACTGAGAAATATTATATTACAATGCATTCTTCTTATATTTAGTCTGAAGAAAGTATAAAAGTGCATCTGAATATAATGATCTCATAAAGAAGATATCAAGCAGGTGTCTCGACACAAATAGAAAAGAAGAGTTTTTTCAGTATTAAGAAAATCAAAATAATGATGAACTGGGAATTGAATAAGTCCTCACATCTGAAAAAGATGAAAATCTCAAGATTATCAACACTGAGCCTTGCTAAGCATAAATAAAGTTTTAGTGTGATGGCTTACTCAGAATTTAGTGATCAAGAAAGAAACAAAAAACTTTAGTTTTTAGACCTTATATAATATGTAACCTAATAAAGTATTAATTACTTGAGTCTTTTGAATCTTTCTTCTAATGAGTCAATATCAAAATCCTGGTAGTTAGGATTTGGCACACTTGGTGGAGCTTCAAACTTAACAGGAGGTGGGATTTCATTCCTAGGTGGTTCAGGAGGAAAGTTGGAAGGAGGTGGGAAGTTATTTGTTGGGGGAAAGTTTCCTTCTTGGAAATTATTTGGAGGAGGGAAGTTGCTTGGTGGGGGAAAGTTATTAGATGGAGGGAAATTGTTTGGAGGAGGGAAATTATTTGCTTGAGAAAAGCCACCTTGACTTGGAGGAGGCATATGAGAGTTTTGTATTTCTTGTCTTATATGATGTTTGAAAACAAAATCAATTCTTTTCTCAGAAGCAATTTCTTGAATTTTGATTACTTTAGTTTCTTCATCTGGAACTGTATTTACGAGTTTATCACGGATGATACTGTTAACTTGTCCATCACGATTTTCTGCTGCATTTCTACAGAATTCAAATCCAAACTTCGCCCCTAAATTTTGACGAACCTCAACTAATTCTTTGCTATCAATTTTGGTTGAAGCCCAGATTATTGTTTCTATTGTTATATTTAAGTCGGGAGGACATTTTGATGCTGATGCGATCTGAAAAACTCTTTCATTGAGCTGCGCACAGAACATTATTAGAACTTCAACTGCAGTTATAAAGTTCTCATGATTTATTATGCTTTCAACTTTTACCATAGCCATTTCTTCTTTACCATTGTGGAGTAGTGTGGCAATCTCATCTTTAGCAATGCTAATTTGGTTGATCCTTTTGTTTTTCATCAAATTTAGTCGTGAAATCCCCATCTGAAGATTAGCTTTAAGCTGAGATTGGTTGAATTGTATCCCAGTATTGCCCATTTATATATTATACATTTTCTCTACACACTATTTCTTTAACATAAATGTATTTATTACTTTAGTAGTATGGATTATGAAATCTGAGACTGTAAAAAAGCAACTTCGGATTCTAATCGTTTGCGTTCTGATTCGTTATGGAAGAGTCTTGAAATTGTTATGATGATATCAGTGTTCTCAATAGATACACAAGTATACATGAAATTTTCGATTTCAAGCTGCTCACTTTCGTTAAGGTCGCCGACATTCTAAATTAGAATTACACTTGCTTTTGCTTTGAAAAAATCATACATTTCTTGAAAGGTTTCCTGTCCAACTCGTTTAATAATTTCATTCCTTCTCATCATTTCAAGTTTGATTGCTTCTGAAAGTTCTTTTTTTTTCTTTTCAAATTTCCCTAGAATATCTTCATCTTCTTCTTTCTTATTTTCCTCTTCAAATTCTTCATTTTCACAATTATTTTCAGGTTCATTTTCACCAAGGTCCTCACTTTCATCTCCTTCCGAGTCACTTACAAGATACAATTCATCATCACTTTGCTCACTCACTCCACTAGAAGCCTGATCTTTAGCATAATTCACTTGAAAATATGGGAATTCTTCTTTAGTATGCGTAGCTACTGGAATGAAATCTTTACATGAAAAACCTGTTTGAGTGAAATTCCAATCAATTGTCTCACCAAACTGCTCAAAAACAAAAGGCAAATCTTCAAAAATCGGTTTAGTAAGAATATCAAAATTCTTAACTTCAAATTTCTTTAACACAGGCTTTAATATTTGAACCGAAACTTTTTTCTTAGGATAATCAGGTAAATCTTGAACTTCTTTAACTTCTTGTATCACTTTTGGAGGATCAAGCTCTTTTTTTTGAGCTTTTAAATCAACAGGCCTTTGTGGAGGCATAAAATGAGGTGCTTGAACACCAGGTCTTATAATTTTTTGTTTATTATCAATTCTAGGTGCACTTTTAACAATAGCCTTATTTTGTATGATTTTTTGAGCTTCAACTTTGTTTTCGAGTTTATTGCCCATGTTCTTTGGTGAAACTTTAAATGGGCTTTGTTTAATTTTTGGCTCAGGCTGTTTAGGTTCAACTTTTCCTGGAGGCTCAAAATGGATATTGTTTATATGTGGGGATATTTCTTGTTGTGGCTTTACTTTTGGGAGATTTTTGATATCATTTATTTCCTTTTCTTTGACTTCCTGAGGCTTTTCCCAGAACTTTCTTTGCTCTTTAGGCTTTTCTTCAACTTTTGCAGCTAAAGGGCGAATTTCTCTTTCGTTTTTTGGCTTTTCTTCAACTAATTTAAGCTTCTCTTCAATTTTTACAGCTTGTGGGCGAATTTCTCTTTCAACTTTTTGCTTTTCTTCAAATGCTTTAACCCTTTCTTCAACTTTTGCAGCTAATGGGCGAATTTCTCTTTCACTTTTTGGCTTTTCAATGATTTTAGGTTTTTCTGGCACTTTATCTTTACCTTTTGCATCTGAATCACTTACTCTTCCTAATGCTGAATGCCTTTCTTGAACTTTTTCTGGAGGTTTTTCAGGGGCCTTATTATCTTTTTCATTTACTTTCCCTTTAGCAAAGTTCCTATTTGGTGCTGGAGATATATTTTTTGCCTCATTAACCTTAATAATCTTCGGTACATGAACTTTTTCTTCCTCTATAACTGCCATTTGGCTTTGATAAGCTAAAGCTGGATCTTTAACAATAGGAATACCTGCATTATAAAGTACAGAGCCTTGAGGAATTGGTATATTTAAAGATATAGCTCTTTCTTTCAAATTTGGGCGAGAAAGGATTGCTGAAATTGTTGGACGTTTGCGGTAATCTTTGCAAAGTGTTTGGTCAACTATTTCACGAAGTTCTGCTGAATAATTTGTGCTTACAGGAATATAACTACCTTTGATAATTTTTAATAATAAAGCGGCTTGGTTTAAAGCGTCAAAAGGATGCTTTAATGTGCATAATTCATACAAAACACAACCAAGTGCCCATACATCACTTTTAACATTATAAGGTTTCTCTTCACAAAGTTCTGGGGATTTCTCTTAACAAAGCTCTGGGGATAAATAATAAGGAGTTCCAACCATAGTATGGGCAAAGGCGGCAGTGTTTGCCAGAACTTTAGCTACACCAAGATCGCCTATTCTAACAACATCATCTCTCACTAGAAAAACATTTAGACTTTTGATATCTCTATGAAGAATCTTCCTGCCATGAATGTATTCAAGTCCTAAACACATTTGAATGAAGTATTTCCAGATTTTATTTTCTGTTATCAGACGACCCATTTGGCTTCGTATGGCTTGACTTAAATCCCCTTTATCACAAAACTCCATAATGATATGAAGTGTTTTGTTTTCAATGAAAGAGTCAAAATATTTTACTATATAAGGACTGTCAAGTGAAGCTAGAATTTTAACTTCATTGATTGCTTCTTGTTGCCCTCTCTTGTCCATCTGAGAAATATTGATTGTTTTCATCACATAAAGGTTTTTGTCAACTTTTCTTCTTACTTTAAATACTGTTCCGAAGCTGCCTTGTCCTAATTTGTTAAGCACTTCAAAATCCTTCAAAGTAGATTTCAAAGCCATTTTATATTACACTTAGCTAATTTAAAAAAATACATCTTATAAGTTTTTATGATTTTTGAGTAAATACTTAAAAAATAGGTTTATTTTTTTGATAATTACTTGAAAAATATGCATTGAGAGTATAAATGATTTATAGCACCCAAAATATAAAATAAAAAAATAAATATAACTGAATTTACTTTTAAAAAAATGCCATAATTTATCTTCTGTGATTATTATAGGGAATTATTCATTTTAATTTTAAACACAAAATGTCCATGAGCTATATTTTTGATTGAGCAGTTAATCAAAAGAGTTCTGGGTGGCATTAATTTACTTAAAATATTTGTTTCATTACTAAAACCACAATCTTATTCTCTAATAGAATGCTTATAACGTTTTAATCTATTTAAGTTAAAGTTATTAGAATATACATTTTATATCTAAGTTTTAATTGGTCATTTAATATTAATTATATAAACCATAATTGCTATTTTTATTTAGTTTATAAATTGCATCATATCAAAATGCAAAATAAAAAAATTTATGGCTATATATATCTGATGTGATCAGCTCCTATTAGTTTGTAGAGACCTCTGCTTTTTTTTTTTACACTTGATGAGATTGTAACTTAGTCAGTACAACAAGAAATTTACTTAGTTCTAAACATTTTTTNTTTTATATCAAGTATACATATAGAAATACTCTATAATAAAACTCCTTATTGATATTTAATTATTTGAGAAGTACAAAATATCATATTTTAAATAATAAACTAGTAATAATTATTCTTTTTTTCAAGTTCCATAATAATTTTTCTATAATATTCTGCAGATGTTGCCAGATGATATTCACTATTTAATTTTTTTTCAATCTTATCTTTCTCTTTACTTAAATTACTTAGTTCATTTAATAGCAAATCTTTTTCATCTTTAAGAATTTTTATTTCCTTTTGGGCATTATCTTCATTTTTATAAATACTTATGGATGCTTTTAGCGAATTTATCTCAGTGTCTTTTTGATATAACCTTCTTTCTAAGTCAATTATTGTGCTTTTTAGATTTTCGCATTTTTCCTATATAAAAATTACATTAATTTCCTTTATTTTATTAACCATTGCAACATTGTTTACTTGGGTAACAATTATTTTTGCTTTATTTTCTTCAATTTCCTTATAGAGCATAGCTATTTTTTCTTCGTTGATTTTTTTTTCATCTGGATTATTAAAACCTTCTTGATATCTTGATTCATAATCATTAATTAACTTTTTATACTTTGCATTTTCTTCATCTAAAGTAGAAATCTTATTAAAAAAGCTTTTCTTAATTTCTTCTTTCTCTTTTTCAAAATTTCGTAAATTCTGCTCATATTCCTGGGATTTTTTATCAAGTTCAAATATTTTCTTATTCATATCCAGTTTTTCTCTTTCGGCTTTAGCATTTCTTTTTTCTAAATCGTTTATTTTATTTTTATAATCATTCTCATTTGCTTTAATCTGCTTGTTCAATTCACTTATCTTAAATAATAATTCTTCTTTTACCTCATTTAGTTCGATTTTTACTGATTCTACTTTGCTTAAGGCAATTTTTTTCTCTGATTCTTCGTTTTTTAGCTTTTTTTCTGTTTTTGCTAGGTTTTCGATTAGTTTTCTTAGCTTTGACTCACTTTCAGCATTATTTTTACCAACAGAATCAAATGTTTTTTTAAAATTAAAGTTCTCTTGCTTTAAGTATTCTATTTGTTTTATTAAATCGTTAAAATCATATGTAACTTTCTTGGCTAATTCAATTACTTTTTGGGGAATATCGTCCTTGAAGCTAACAGTAGTTGATTCTGCTATACTTTTTTGTAGATAAGCTGGGTTTTGATTAGGGGACCTTTTAAAAACTATATTATCCAAGCTAGAATCACTAAGATGATTATAGACAGTCTCAATTATTTTTTTTGCTTCATGAAATTCTCCATTTAGGATTTCAATTGCCTTAAGATTCAATTTAAAAGCTTCATCTATGTTAAATTTTTCTTGTTCAATGTTTTGTAATCTCTTGATAGTTTCAGCCATTATGTTGAATTCATTAGCTCGAGATAACGAGTTTTTATAGCAGGAAGATTTCATTATAATATATATTTTATTACTTCAAAGTAAGTATTTTCATTTTCATCAGAAAAGACTCTTAATTTTAATAAAATAGGAATTGTAGAGTATTATATTAAAGCCAAGTTAAAGGTTTATGGCCAGAAAGTAACACTTAAATTCAATGTAAATCTCACTCATCAATCATAAAATAGACATCAAATATTGATAAGGTGCTGTGGATTATCAAGGGATTCAAGTTTTAGTTTATAGAAAAAAATCAAAGCACTAAAAATTGCATAAAATTTAGAGATCACCAATTTTCAAGCGTTGAAAAGTTGGTTATATAAGCAAAAAAAAAGAACTGCTAGGTATTTTGAAATATAAATGTATTAAGTACTAAATTTATAGAAAAAAACAGTAGATTTGGCTAGAAAATTTTTTGAAAAACTTATAAAATTGCTGTAAGACTATCATCCAAGCGAAATATTAATTCTACAAGACCAAATTTGAACGGAATCAAGATGCATCACAATTATGATTTCAAAGAAAAATATCAATTGTTTGAATAAATTCTAAAAAAGAATCATGCTATAATTGTCCTAGTTTCGGTTTCTGGAGACAGAAGAAAATTCAAGCCTTGATCACAGTTTATTATTCAGATTCTTGTACAACTCACAAAACTCACAAAACTATTAAGAATTTGTATGTGAAAATATTCTTTATTCAAGAGAGTTTTATTAAGCAATTAAATGCAATCGTCATTTCATCTTTTGAAAGATTATCCAAAAATATCGAATTCAAAATCAAATGGAGCAGATTGAGAATCATTGAAAACTGGAAATATAAAAACTGTCAATAGGTAGGAACTTATTAAAAATTGCTTTGAATGCATAGGCTGATATCAAAGAAGATGCAATCATCAGCGCATTTCAACTAACTGGCTCTTATGGGATATATTTTACAAAATTTATGAAATACTAATTCATACTGAAAAAGCGTATTAGAAGAATAAAAATTAGGAAAACTATTCTTTAGTAAGAATATGCTTTTCTTTATAAAATTCCACATTTTCACAAATTAATAAGTTTATATCATCAGCAAGTATGCTTTATGAGTTATACTACTCTAATATACTTTTAAATTTATAAGATATTTACATTTTAGCTTATTGTGTAAATTTATAATATTTTACTTAGTTTAAAATATTTTGATTTTCATAACTAATAGTCCTATATCATATCAGTCGAAAGTTCACAAATATATAGCTTAATTTACCTTCTATAATAATTGCTATAATTTTGTATTAAATAAATATATAATAATCTAAATCATAATTAATAACCTTGAAAACTTTTATTTTTTTTAAGCTCTTCAATAGTTCTCTTGTAATGTTTTCATAACCTCAAATCCTCTCCTCTCCACCTCATTTTTATTTTGATTGTCTCTTTTTTAGCGAATTATTTCTTCAGCAGCCTTTTCAATTTACCAATCTCCTGCATTTCTCCATTTAAATAGTTTTTTTCCTTCTTAAAATTCTCAATATCACAGTCACTTTCTTTAATCACACATAAAAATAATTGGTTTTCTTTAGAAATTTTCCTAATATTTTATTTGCAACTTTAATAGCATCTCTATAAATTAAGTCTATAACTATTAGAGCATCTTCAATTTTATCAAAATAAAGTACTTTTAGTCATCAGTGACCAATAATTAAATTTTCATCCTTATGGACCTATATATATTCCATAAAAATTATTAGGTGCTTTAATACATAATTTTTCATATCTTAAGAAAAATCATATCTCTTATAAGTAATTATCATAATCATTTTAAATATGTTGAAATACGGCTAATAAATATGCCACTTGAATATTGGCACAAAGCTCTAATCATAGGTTTAACTGGAATAGCTGGGTTATCAAGTATCTTTCTTTATCATAAAGCTACAAAGCCTTCTCATCCAGTTCTAGACGAGAAAAAATTCCGTAAAATCGCTTTTATAATAAGCAGCGAGCTTCCATTTAAACTAGAAATTATCACTCAAACTGTCTACAACTTTAAAGAAAGGAAAAGACTTTCTTCTAAAAATGTAAACAGCATGAAAACGCTTCTAATCCAAAAGGCTGAAAACCTGAAAATCCAAGTAAAAGAAGTCTGCTCCTATTTCGATGCTGATTTAAATGAATTTATTGATTTTTTCAACAAAGATGAGAACTCAACTTTTGTTAGTAGGCTACACAAAGGAATTCTTAAGGTTTTACACCCAGTATTTGTTTTTACTCCAAGATTCACTGCAAGAGAATATGCAAAGATGCTAAAAATTTATATTCAGATTCTTGAACATTATATAGAAAAACAAGACTATATAGAGTTTATAGCACAAGAAAATGAACTTTATGATGAAATATTTAGAAAATACGGGATGACTACTGAACTCCTGATGGGAGCTCATTACAGATTTTTATCTAATATACAAGTTCAACACTTTTTAAAGAAAATAAGTGAATTAAAGAAGAAAGTGAAATTTGATTATAAGCAAATTCCAATTAGTAATGCTTAATTCTAGCTTAACTTTAGTAAAAATTTTCATTTCTTGAAATAGATATTATTAGGCACAGATATAGAATTGTATTTATTATTTTATTATAATTCTGTATGAGAATTTTTCTTAAGTTTGTCTGTTATGAGTTTTTTGAGTACTCGCTTATAGAGTTTCTTTACTATTGCACTGCTTAATATAGCAGATATTTTCTTATGCGAATTGACTATTAGGAAGTTATACAAAGTTTCTTGTTTTACGATACTTTACTAGATTGTAGTAAATTCTTCTGAGTTTTTGTTTAATTGCATAGTCCATGCTAGCTAATCTGTTTATTAGTTCTGAGTACTGCTGAGCTCAATTTTTTCTTTGTTTCTCTGTGCTTATTATATAAATTTTATAGCTATATGTGCTTTTATATAATAGCTAATCTGTTTATTAGTTCTGAGTACTGCTGAGCTCAATTTTTTCTTTGTTTCTCTGTGCTTTTATATAATATCAATTTCTGAATATAATTTCAGCTAATTATCAGATAAATCAGATATGCTTCTTACAATTAAACTGCATAAGAATGCATGAACAAGCCAAAAAATGAACGAATTACTATTGCCAAATTATCCAAATGAGATTTTGGCTCTATGACACCATATCTGATTATTGGCTTAGTTTAAGAAACAATCTAAAAGTCATTCCAAATAAAGAAAATGGTGATTCATGAATACTCCTCCAAAAGCATAAAGATGAATACTAAAAAGAGTTGTACTAAAGCCAAACATTAGCAAAATACTAAAGTAAGATTTATCTTTTAAAAAGCACTTTATTACAAATTTGAAAATATCGTTGGCTGCCTAAATTTCACAATAAAATTTATTTGTAGAAGTATGGCCTAAAAATTTTGATGAAGTGACTACAATGTGTAGATTCTGCAGGAAATAAAACTAAAAGGAAAGTTAGCTTTGTTTTTATTATTGGTGATGATGTATCTGCTGAATCATGCAAAATCATATCAGCCATACTAATTTTCACTTGTGTTTTGCCAAAATCATAATCTATCAATTTATATTTTTATAAATAAGCATCAGTAAGCAGAACTCTTTCCAGTTGCTTTTCTTTTATTTTAAAGCAAATCTTTAATTATGAGTTCGGTTGAGTCTCAATGAAAATCTTTGGATAGATGTCGAAATATTCGAAAGATTATATAAATGAGATAAATCAGTAGCATTTAAGCGCCAATTATCCATATTAGGACAAAAATAACTAAAATTGTATAATTGAGGTCTTGCATGAATATAATAACCGGACAAATTTTAATATCTTTTTTTATAGGTGCTTTAAATACGCTAAAATCTTCTGTACTTAAAGAAGAAGGCTTGTGATAGTTCTAAACCAAAGAAAAAATAAAGAAAAACTATCTTTCTTTAGATAAGAAGTTTGAAATTATTCAGATTGTAAGGAATTGTTATCTTCTTAATTTCTATAATAAATTCCAAATTCGGACAAGTAAAATATCTGGACAACCCTTGATCACCGAAGTGCCCAGATAATCGGCGCTTACCTGTATATGGATTAGATTAAAAATGTGTTTTTAAATGTGGCTTTAAGTAATCTACTAATTCATGTGGAGCAAAAACTTTTACTGGAAAACTAGTAAAAGATAAGCTCAGCATCTTTAAAAGATGGATGGAGAGTTTTATCATAGATATGCATGATCAATACAAGTGGCATCTTTAAAAGTATTGCTTAAAAATGCTTTGTTGTAAATGAAAATGCTATTTTCTTTATAATTTAGGAGTCTACCTAAATTATTCAAAATTATTGGAACAGAAAGTAATCAATTTAGACAAGATAAATTGTTATATATTATACTACCATAGAAATACTAAATTAATTTTTTGAAACACTTTACTATAATAAATCCAAGGAAATTGCAATCAAACTCATTTTTTAATTATGTTTATGAATTTTGAGAGTTTTTGTTACTTTTCTTGGAGGTTTTGCTTTTTAGTTTTCCTTAGCGACTTTTTGATTATTTGGTCGATTAATGAAGGGTTGAGATGTATTTTTAAGGTTTACTTTGAGGAAGATTATCGAGATTGCTTAACTATTTAAGTTTTGATTGACTAAAATATGAAGATTAATAAAAATTTGAGTATTTTATATACTAGCTTCGGTTCAAGTAATGAAAATTTCTAAAATTAACAACTTTTTTATTAATGTTGTAACCTTAGAGATATCTTCAAATAAATGAGATAGCATTTAGAAAATGCTTGTTTGTTTTGAAAATTTTCCATTTAAATAATATGAATACAAAGTTTTATATATCTTTGCATATTGAAATCTTTAAAATCTAAGTGCGTTTACATCAAATCTTAATCATATCTCACAAGTCTCTCTCACAATATTAATCTAAAAAACTCTAAAATTCCATTATCTTCTTCCAACTTCGAATAAATCACTCTGCTCATATGTCTCACAAAATGACTCTAATTTAAAAACTTACGCATTTTAAGTATCTCAATATCTAATACTTACTTATTTAATCAAAACTTAATCTTCAACCGAAGGGGTCTTCCCCGATGATCTTCTAAATTTTTTCCTAAAATAACTAATTCCTTGTTCAGTTTTTTCCTTAACCGAATCTCCAACAACATTATAAGCTTCAGAGGCAAAAGCTTCAACACTTCTAATTGCATTCATAAACCTTGAAGGATGCTCATCTTTTAATTCTTCATCACCAACAGTATTATATTTTTTAATACTCAATCTCTCTGCGTCTGAAGTCCTTTCAGAGCTAAAATCTTTATCAACATATTCATCTGCTAGTTCAGCTCCTTCTGATTCTGATGGAGTTAGCATTGTGCATTCTTTTCCGGAAGCCATCATATCAAGCATTTCTTTGTAATATATGCAAGCTTTAGTTCTGTATTTATATTCTATTGAATCATTGCATGGAATTGAATACATTGCTAAAAAGCTTTTTAAAGACGCATTTCCACCCATGGCTAGTAGTTTTAGTTGTTTTTGAGTATAATTACTATCAAAGGCTTTAATTTCACTTATTTCTGGGATTAGATAACGGTGTGCAGATGCACATCCTGCACATAAGAGGATGCCAAGGCTTATGGAAGTAAATGTTATGTCTATATTCCCACAGTCAAAGCATAAAGTATTCTCTGGATCATCTCGGATTTTCCTAAGCGCTTCTTTTTGTTCCATTAATGCAATATATTTAATAAGCCAATTAAATTTTCTATTGTATGTCAATGTGCATTAGATTTTATTAAAAGAATTTAAAGTTATGAGATATTATTTATATTTGAAAAAATGGCTCAAGTGATAATTTTGCATGCTTTATAGAAAGGCTTAGAAACTGTAGTAATAGTAAAAAACATTTTCGAAATAATTTATTAGTATTAATATTAGTTAGGAATTATCACTTGACTATTTTCCAGCCCTTGCTAACGAAATAAATTTATATATGAGAGCAAACAAAAGAAATAAAACTATTAAACTTTTTGATCATTTAGAGTCTGGAAGAAATCAAAATTTTGGGTAATCATGATATTTTTTTCATAACTCAATTAACACTAATTACTCATCAAATAATGAGATGATTTGAACTTTTCAGATAATATCTGAAAAAATACAATATCATGGACTAATTTTAACATCAAATATTCGATATTTTACCAAAAATTCGTTAAAACTCTGCCCTTTCAATGCTTGATTTTAAGGAAACTGAAAAGCCCAGTATATCATCTTAGAACAATCTATTGGATGTAATATTTAATGGCCCTGAAATTAGGAATACAAAAAACTAATAAAGGCACTTATGTACCTAAAAGAATCATTTTATCGCCTAAAGACCTCAATAATCTTCATACAATCTTTAGAGCTGAAGTAAAGCAATACTTTGAGAATTGCAGGTCTTTAATCAATATTATTAATTGTAAAATGAAGTTATTTACTAAAAATATATTGAATTTCAAAAATTTTGAACTAATAATAGAAATAAATAAGATAAAGTACTTTAACAATATTGTATGCTAACTATTAATATTTAATAGGTTTTATGTATGAATTATTTTTATTTGAATGACTACTGATATTGAACTTAAAAACTTAAGTTGTTTTTGACATAATAGAGTATGCAGATAAATAGCATTTAAATCAAAATAATAAAATTTAGTTCTTGACTATAATCTGGAGAAATAAAAATATAATTCTTAACTGTTAGATAAATATAATAGTATTTATGGTCTGAACTTATTATATATTAATTATAGTGTTTGTGATAAAAGCTAAATTTATTTCAATAACAGTAAAAATAAAAAAAGTTATAAATCTTATCATAAAATCATTAACCTTATACTTCTTGTAAGAAAATAAATCTTGCAAGTATCTCCAATGATACTTACAAAGGTGGGAATGCAACCCCAATAAAAATCCAAAAGAAATCTTAAAAAAATAAATGACAAGCATTCAGGTCCTTAATAACAGATAAAAAGTAATTAGAAAGTAACTTTTTTATAAGATGAAAAAATAGCATGCTAAAATCGCAAGTTACTAAAAATAAACAAAAATAGTCAGATAAAAATTATAATGCAAAATAGTTCAAAAGTTGCTGATTATTATTTAATTAAGTGGGAGGTTATATAGATTTGATATACTTTTAAATAATAAAGGGCAAATAAATCTTCATTAAAAATACTAGGCGTTATGATAAACACTAATATGTACTATTTTCGAATAAAAAAATATTTTGTTATTATAGTTGGCTATATTTTTAATATGAAAATGCATATAAATGCTCAATTTAACGATGATATTTGTTTTATATGGTATAAGGACTTAGTTCTATGAATCTTAATTAAGAAAGCATGGATATATTGAACTAGCTTATTTGCTATAATAATTTATAATGGAAGACGATTTAGCTGTAACTTCAAGAAGGCCACTTGAAGGTATTGACGTTGAAGATGATTCAATAATTTCAAATCTAAGTGAGAAATTTGACATGTTCAGAGAAGTTCCATCAAATATGATGAGGAACGCAATCGCATTCGCATATCTTGAGCATCTTGTTCGCATGTCAACGGATATATCTGTGGCACAACGCTCTCTTTCTAATCTCAAAGGCCAAATTAAAGATAAAATCAAAACTGTTCTAGATGCCAGACATGAAGTTCTCCAAGAAGCTCTTCATTCTTTAGACTGTTTAGTCAACGTCTCAGACCTTTCTGGAGTAACTGCGCATATGATGAATATAAACTATAAATGGACTGGGACCAGAATTTCAATAGAAGAAATGCAATACGGCGATGGGTCAAATCTACCAATTGCCTACACTTTTACATATAAAGGAAAATACTTTCTTCTTTACACACCCAACATGAATTATATTGATGGATATGAGCCTACAAGTGGACAGATTAAAATCCCAATCATATCTGAGGGTCAGTTAAAGCACATATCAAAAGAATTTTATATGAAAGTGACTACCAAAGCTATACAAACAGATAGTAAATCAAGAGGAAAAACTGGAAAAAGAGGCAAGGTTAAAACAGGGCCAATTGAGCCTAAAGATGAGGAACCAAAGACCATAAGTTTTCTTGGAAATATTTTAAGCCAGACTAAAGCTGAAGAGCCTGAAGCGATGGAAGAAGAAGATCAACCAGCTTTGTTACACACTGAAAGCGAAGCTAAGCATTCAGAAAGCGATTCAAATTCAGAAAGCCATAAAGAAGAAAGTGATAGTTTTAATTATGATAACCCACCGAAAAAACTTCCTAGTGAAAGGACTTGGGAAAAATTTCAGAAAAGGGCACAGGAACAGCAGAAAGAAAGAGATCAGTGTGGCCCTGGTGACTGTAGGGTATTTTAGTTGTTAGATAGATTTAACAGTTTAGTTCTATCATGCTGTTTAAAAAATAAACTTAATTCAGGTTTTTACTCTAAATGCTTTTCTGCATTTTAAAATCAGCTGAATAAATCATGATTAATTTTCCTATTAAATTTAACCATAAAGTAAATAAATGTTGGCATAGATGAAGATGCTCATTTAGAATTTGGATACCTACATACAGAAGCTTTTCTCTTTCTTTCAATTAATTTTTTCTATATATAATTTATGTTGTTAGCTTTGATATATTTATTGAACAGGCTGACTTATTTTTTCTCTACATTGCTGTATATATTCAGAATTAATTCTTTTCGAATATATTGGGCTATTGATATTATCTTCGGCATAATATGCAAATAATATAGATGGCATCAGTTAGGAAGAATCAGTTTGACTCAGCTTTGCTTATAATAAGCATAGAATTTATTAGAAAAGCTAAGATTTTATAAATTGATTAAAAGTGGAAGTTCTATAATTAATAAAGAAGTTGTGTTTATTTGGTAAGATGATAAAGTTGAAAAATATCCTGAAATAGGAGGTGGAAGTATCAAAACAAATATTTCTGATTTTTTTAGTAAGGTAATGCAAAGGCAACATACCAAAACTACAAAAATATATCTTATACATGAGAATTGAAAATAAAAAAAATAAGATAAATAAAAATTACCACAATGAAAAATAGTTTTTCTAAATGATACTTATTTTTAATCTAAATCTTTTTTTATTGTTTGGAGTTTTTGTATGTAAACTATCATGGGTTTTAATAATTTTGGCAGGATCACAATGCAAAGGAATGGGCTTTACATTGCTAATAAGTGGGAAATTAGAATGGGCTGAATAATAAAGATTGTTTGCTTGAAAGCTACGAAATTTGAGAACTTTCTTCAGGGTTAGAATAAGATGGGGAGTTTGTATACTGAGGATACCTTGAGTTGTCATTATAAGGATATTTAGAATACTTATTCGTAGGATTACGATATTATTTTGGTTATTCTTATATTCTTATTGATCATATTTAGACTGTTGTTCAGAGTTGTCTGGTTTTATTTGAGAATCACCAGTTTGATTATTTGAAGTAATAGCTAGTATGTTGTGATGCTTAAGTAGCTTCTTCATATAATTATAGACATTTATCAATAAGAACTAACCATTCTAGATAATAACTTAGTCTACTTAGCGTGCGTATTGATTGACCCACTGCCTTGCGGTAGCAACATAAGCATCATGGTTTTCAATCATTTGCCTTGAAATGTCAGCTTCAACTGAATGTTCAGGTGCTGGGTTAATTAAGAAACTAAGGATGAGTTCGATAATCCATCTGATGTTTTTTACTGGACCCCAGCCAGTTTGGTACATGTCCTTACAGATCTCCCCTGAGTCCTTTAGAACATTAGGATGGTAAATCTTGGTTACAAACTGAGCTTCTGGTGGCTTGAATGGGTATTGGGCTGGAAGGGTTAGGGATAAGACGAAATGTCCACCTTCATATGGAGTTCCTGCTGGGCCGTTTATGTCAACTCTCCATCTGGTAATATCATTGTCGACTATGCTCACTGTGCAATTATCAGGAGGATTACTGCTGAGATCTGCCAACTCTTTGTTTAGCCTGCCTTGCATTATTTTTTATTAGCCATTATTTTTAGGCTCTGATATAGGATAAACTAGTTTGTCTTTTGCTGGATTGTAGAAAGTTGGCAATTTATTATGGGAAATTGTCATTGCTAATGTGAATATTATGACTGAAATATGTATTTGAATAGTTGGGAAATGATATTTATTGACTATGATTGAAGTGATTTGGGAGATAGAATTGAAGATTTTTTTAGAAAGAAGTGGAATGGCTTTTATATGATTTTTGGTGTGATTAGAATAGGAAGATGATTTATTGGTGTCATCAGAATAGGAAGATGATTTATTGGTGTCATTAGAATAGGAAGATGATTTTTTGGAGTGATGAATATAGGGAGATGATTTTTTATGACAATTTTAGCTGATTGCTTGGATTATGAGGTATAATCTATTGCTTTTGATTTAGCTGGGGGTAACAGTAAATATATTAGTTTTAGAAGTTTTTTGTGACGGAAATACTAGAAAATAATATAATTTTATTTGAGTTTTGATTTTATAAGATTTGAAGGCGATTAGAAACAGCCAATAGCATCTATGCATATGAATAAATTTCAGATATAGATTACTTAAGTGTGCTTGGTTCAAAAATAATATGGATGAATACAGAAGAGTTATATGTCTAAATACTTCTTCCATTCAAGAAGATTCCCAGCTCTTAGTACTTGGCCGATATTTAAAAAAATATTAAAGTATTCACTGCGAAAATTTTTTTGATACTTCAGTCTTCTGGGTTAGCCCTTTTGTGAATGGTAGAATTGTATTTTTTTTCCCAAAGTAAAATTCTGATTAATTGATATGCAATTAGGAAATCTGAAGCCTAAGAAAACTCCTTCAAAGCTCCACCCAAAAAATGGTTGGCTTTCGTGAGCATGGCCAAACGAGAATTTATAAAAGATGTTGGGTAGTTTAAATGTTTCTGGAAACAAATAAATCGAAACAGCCTCATGCCTACTTGTAAAGCGCTTCATAGCACCATAAATGATTTACTAACAAAGTGAGCTTGACTCGATATTGCATTATAAATTGCTAAAATTGATATTAAATGAAGCTTGATAGAAAAAAATTCAAGAAATCTTTAGATAGTAAAACTTTCGATTAATGAAGTGAATGCAATAAAAAATCCTTATTATTTTCTACCACACTTCTTTCTAAAATAAGCAAAACCAAACCTCTCATCTTCTATAATAAAAAAATATCTAATGATTTGCTATAATAAATGGACCCAAGCGACGTGATTCATATCAACAACGGCGAGGCAGACTCAGTGTATTCCTCTGAGGGTACATGGGATGACCTGATGCTCAAGCCTAAACTCTTAGAAAATATCCAAAAAATTAATTGGGCTACACCAACTAAAATCCAGAGCCTCACTATCCTCCTTATAACCCAAGGACGCAACATTGCTGCTCAGTCTAAAAATGGTACTGGTAAAACTGGAGCCTTCGTCATTGGAGCCTTAAACCGAATTGATAAGGATTTTGCTGCATTGCAAGTGGTCTGCATTTCCCATACTCGAGAACTCAACCAACAAAACTTCAACGTATTTACAACCCTAGCTGAAAGCACTGGGATTATAGTCGGGATCATTAAAAAAGGTGATAGGGAAGTCCCGAAATGTCACGTCCTCTGCGGCACCCAAGGAACACTAGTCAACATGTTTAGAGCTAACCAAAACTCTATAAGAGACTTAAGGATGTTTATATATGATGAATGCGATATCCTTTTAACACACCCTGGAAATTTAGAAAGTATTACAACATTAAGATCATGTGCACCAAATGCTCAACAAATATTGTTTTCTGCAACTTTTACTGAAAAAGTTTGGGAGTTTATATCAATAAACATACAAAACCCAACGACAATCAGAATAGAAAGAGTTGAGGATTTGAACTTGGATAATGTAGATCAGTTTTTATTAGAATGTGAAGAACATGAAAAAGAAACAAAAATTTATGAAGTTATTAGTAGGGTAAGTTTAAAGACGTGTATTGTGTTTTTGAATACAAAAAAACATTTAGATAGTTTGCATGAGTTTTTGACTAGTAAAGGATACAAGGTTCATGTGATTGCTGCTGATAGGATGACTGAAGAAGTACGTGATCAGGTCATCGAGAAGGTTAGAAGAGGAGAAGTTAAGGTGTTGTTGACCACTAATTTGCTGGCGAGAGGGGTGGATTTGAGGCATATTAATATGGTTATTAATGCTGAACCTCCTGAAGGAGAGAAAAGAGTTGTGGACTATCATACTTATTTGCATAGAGTTGGCCGCACAGGAAGGTTTGGCCGTAGAGGAGTTGTTGTCAATATAGTTTCAGACCAAAGGAGTAGACAAAACTATAGAGACATAGAAACTTACTTTAACAAACCATTCTTAAAAGCTGACCTCGATGCGATAACTTCAACACTAGAACAAGTTAATGAAGATTATGCGATATAATTAGGTTAGTATAGGTTTTTTTACTCATCTTCCATTATTTTCTCCTTTCACTCAACATTTTCATGCTAAAATCCTAAAATTTCCCCAAATCTCATATTTAACAACAAAAATCTATCAGTTTTACATAAGAATGTTATGCATATGGACAAAAATGTGGAGCTTCCGGCGAAAGAGGACCTTTTTAATCCTCGAATGGAGTATTTTAAAAGCTGTTTTTTGGGTTTGACTAGGAGAAGGGTAATCAAAATACAAAGAGTCTTCAAAGGCTGAGTAATCGTCTTTCTCGATAACACTACCTTGCTCTAAATCTGAATGCTCCACATTCCCAAATGTATATTTCCTTTCCAAACCCTGGGCAAAATCACGAATTGCCTTATAATCAAACCAAGATTCAAACGACCAAAGTTGTTCAAAAGCCCATTTAGTCCTTCTTTTAAACATTATTATAATCATTTCAGCTGATTTTTTAGCATTGACTCTAGACTTAACATTTTTTATATTAGAAATATCAAGTTTAGGAATTTTGTCTATGTTTTTTTCTTGAAGTACATTATAACTATTATTCCCATTATAAGGATTTTTCAGGATTCTTAGGTTTTTATCAGGGATTGAAGGCCTTGTTGATTGATTTCTTGAAGATTGTGGGGTGCTTTTACCTATTGCTCTTGTATTAGGGAGTAATTTTATAACCTTTTCATAAAATCTTGGGGAAATCTGCTCTTTAGTTGATGTTGTTAATAAAGATAAGCCAACATAGTCGCATCTTGGGCATTGGGTGAGAGCTAATGGTGAGGAAAGTTTTTCTAAACACCTTAAGCCAAAAAGAATACGTTTTGTGTATAGTTGTTGTATTCCTATGATAAGTCCTGTAGTATATGGGTTGATTTTAGGTCTTTCTTTAATTTGGATGTAGTTTTTCTGGGCTTTGGAAAGCAGATCTAGTTTCTTTTGAAGGTATGGGGTTATTATTGAGTCTTGTTCTTCAATACGTGAAGTGTTTTTCGAATTCGATCCTGATCTTGAGTATTTTCCGTACCTGTCTAAAGAATGCTGAGAGCCGTCTATGAGCTTGCCTTTAGGGATGTTGCATTTGTACCTTGTGCTCATATTAGATAATCCGTTAATTATTTAAGTATGCCTTAAAACAAATATCGTTATTAAGACTTAATCATAAATCAGCCTTTTTGCTTATAGAGTTCTTTAATATCAATCAACGAATACTCAAAAATAATTGCTAAAACACTCCTTCCTTTGATAACTCTGTCTACTTTCTCGTCTTCAGCTCTTCTATTAATACAGTATTTCTCAAATATCCTCGTCAAATTCTCAGAGTCAATTTGCTTAAAAGACTTCATCATTATCGCGAAATCCTCTTCATTAACAAACTCATCTTTATCTAAACTTGGGAATAATTTCTTCAATATCTTTTCCTTTGCCTCAATATAATGCCCCATCATCATTACCAAAAATATGTCCGTATTAACACTTTCTATAATATTTTTATTCATATTCCTCTTAGACAAATTCTGGGTTTCTTCAATTTTCATGTTCTGGACTACTTCAAGTATCTTTTCAATTGCATTCTCTGTAAGTTTCCCATCAAAAATTGTATGGACGCATTGCAACGCCCTTGGTAGCATTGAATAATGGTCTACTGCAGTGTCTTCATTAAATATATTTTTGCCTAGGTTACAATATTCAATAGCATCGATGCAATTTAAATAGAAATTCCAATCTTCTACTTGATAATCATCTTCTAAGCCTAGAAATCGTACGAAATTCTTTACACGAATGCAGCTGTCTTTGTAAAAGTAACTAGAAAAAACGATTTGCTTGAATTTGTTTTCAGCAACAATTTTTAACCCATATCGATTCATCAGCATGTCATATAATATCATGCAGGCTTCGTATTTTATGTAGTTTGTGTTTTCTTTGGATAAGGTTGTTTTTTCTAGATAGACAGAATTTATAGCTTTCATTAAGGATTTGATACTCATTTCGCTGCGGACCTTGTCCATTGCACGAATTTCGAGGATAATCATTTGCAAGAGTTTTTGACCTGGGTGAGATAGGATGAGCTTTTTAGAAATCTGGCCCAGTGCGAATTCATCTGGCATAATTAAGCTTTTGTTTTGCTTGTTGTTAGAAATTGGTTTGAGATTTTTTGAGTTGTTTTGAGATCTTGTAAAAGGATCTGAAGGATTTGTTTGATGGTTTTTACGGCTGCGAATTGCTGCAGATATGTGATTGCGAGTACTTTTTATAGTTTTGGATTTCATGTCTATTGCTGCAGCTTTAGGGATTTGCAAGTTAGTAGAGGAAATGATCCTAACCTCATAATTATCATCAGTCTGGCATATCTTATCATCTAAGACCTTTTGAACACTAACTTCATCTCTTTTTCCAATACCCAGAATTTCTCTAGGAAACAAGCTGAAAATAATCTGTCCAAGCTCAGAAGCCCTTTTTTGTGATGTACTATCTTTAAGCAAACTTTCTTTTCTTATTGGGTCATTTGATATATCCTTAAGTATTTTTCTCAAATGATGTATTGTCGAATGCACTTGTGGTGAGGATAATTCTTCATAGGGAACTGGGTTTAAATCAACTTGACAATATTCATTTTTATTATCTTCAACAGCTTCTGTTATATGAATTTGTGGATGTTTGTTCAATGAAGTGTCTATAGTGATCTTGGTTTTATCTTTATAATTATGTATTTTACTAGGGTTTTCCCATTTATCTTTAGATGCTTCTTTGGTTTTCTTAGCAGATGGGCTTGTGAATTCAGAATTTCGCTTTGGGGACACTGGAACTGAAGATTTTCTATATTCTTTTTCTTTTTGGGCAACTTGAAGGAGGACTTTATCTTCATCTTCACTAGATTCTGAGCTCCTATTAGACTTTTCATAATCAGGGTCAGAAGAATCTGAGAAATTTAATGGGTTTTTAAGTTTTTCAGCAGTTTTTTCTGAGAGTTTGTAGGAGGTTTTATGTGTTTTAGGGGTTTTTCTGGAGATTATATCTTGGGAATCATCTTGTTCTAGGGTTTCAGAGGATTTTTTTGAGATTTTTGAATTCCGAGATTTTAATTTATTGGTTTTTGGGGACTTTCTATGTGGAGATGCAATTTTTAAGTCTTCATAATCGTTTTCTGAACTTTCCGAACATGAAGAATTTTGTTTGGAGGACTTTTTTAGTGAATATTGAGAATATATTTTGGATTTTTTGTGGGACTTTAGCTTTTTTTCTGAGTTCAGCAAATGCTTTGGTAACTTTTCATGTTTTTCTTCAAAAGATTGATTTTTATCTTCGATATCTGTATGGGGAACAGTTTTTTCTGTTAAAATTTTTAATTCAGAGGCTTTTTCATTAAAAAGTGCTTCCAGGTTACTAGTTTTTTCACTTGGTCCAAGAGGCTTTTTAGTTTTTTGTTTGAAGTTCTTTCCTTGCGAAGTTTTTTGATTAAAATTTTTCGACTTGCCCTTTTTCTTGGCCTGAGATTTCTGCTGGATAACTGTTTTTGTCTCAGAAACTCCAGGTTCTTGAGCAAATCCTAATTCATTTCTAGACTCACTTACAATAGGATTATTTATAACAACCTCAGCTGCATATTGAATAATACTATTTTCTATCAATGAGTTTTTAGGTGTACCTCCACCAGCACTATTAACCTCAACACTTAACCTTTTCTTCATATCTAAATCCGCGTTCGGCACACCCAACATAAAACCACCACTTCTAACTTCATCTTTCAAGCTTTCATCAAAAATCGATATCTTTGGAGGCACCATACTTTTCCTCCCTGCAACATAATTAACGACAAATTTCCTTATCGGCAAGTTTACCCCAATATCATCTTGTCTAACCACATCTAAATCCCTTTCATCAGGATATTGAACTGACCTATCACAAAAATCATATTCCATCTGTGTATCTTGATTAAGAAAATAATCCTGCACCCTAATCATTTCAGTCTCTTTTTCAAATTTCTCAACAATTTTAACAACCTCATCCTTGTAAAACTTCACAGTATTCCTCCCTCTATATGGCTGTATAGCTTTTTGCTTATGAAAAAAGCCATCTTCATCATAATACCCAATCATGACCAAAGGTATTCTATTAAAAATAACCATTTCTTCAATAATCTCATTCTCTTCCTTCATCGGGCTTTCAAACTTCACCTGCTTTTTCGCAGATTTCGAGCTTTTTCCCATACCACCAATAAACAAAGTTCGATCTCTTTCAGCCTGAGCTTTAATTTCTTCAACCTTCACCATCAATGTACGTATTTCCTTATCTTTTCCTCTAATAATATCTTTAAACTCATGCACAGCTTTTTCAAAAAAATCATTCTGAGCCTTATATTTGGCTCCTGCAGTTGTCATGAACTTCTCCAATCTTCTTTTCATATCATCAATTTCCATAATCCTAGTGTCTTCTTTTGCGCAATAAATATCAATTTGCGCATTCCAGATTTTCTGCATTAGAATCCCTCGTTCTAAACAATGTGAGCTTACTTGTCTAATAACTTCTTTAAAACAAGTTGTGTATATAAGCTGTGCCCTTTTAACTTTTTCTTCTAAAGTTATATCTTTAGGTTCATTAACATGGGTATTGACCATTGTTTCAAGCCAGAGAATGATGATTTCAACTTCTTTTCTGCCTGATGGAGCACCAAGGTCTAGTTCAAACCTTGGGATTTCAGTTAGAGAGCCTTTGCCTTTTTTAGTGATTTGTTCATAAAGGTTAGCGAGTTGAGGTTGGATAAGCCCTGATTGAGTTCTGTATAAAAGTCCACCTTCGCTTATGACTTTTTGTAAGAGTTTTTCTTTGTGTTTGCTGATTTTGAGCTTCATGTTTTCTAGGTCTCGAATGATTTCACCTTGCTTATCTTTATTTTTTTTTATCTTTAGTGAAGACTGGAGTTCGGTTAATGATGATGGAAGCTTTCTTGATTTATGCTTTATTCCGAGAATTTCATGGAGTTTGGCTTCGTGATCTTCAAAGCTCGAACGTATTTTTGTGTTGGAATCCAGTCGATGGGAGACATCTCGGCTTAAATGACTTATTTTTTGTAATGTTTGAGTTGTAGATCGCATATGTATACTAGGAAAACTCCTCTGTGATTGTATTGTAGCACTTATAGGTGAGTCGGGTCTGTGACTTTCGATAAACATTTTCTTTCTTAGCATGTCTATTGTATTGGCTTTTTCTTGTTGTTTAGAATCCATTTTATATATTATGTAATTCTTTTGAGTTACTAGAATTTGAAGAAATTGTTAGAATAGTACAAACTAAATGATGGGGTTAATCCTTAAAATAATATATGAAGATTATGGGAATAGGTTTTTTAACGTGTTATGTTGCTAATTTGCCTTAATAATTTTTGAATGAGTTTTATCAATGCTTTTTACATGAAATCTAGGGTTTTGGATATGATAATAGCTGGATAGTATCTGCATCGAAAATTGTTTTATATAGAGATTTACGATGATTTCTCATTGACTAGAAAATTATTAAGCATATACTGTTAAAAATCATCATCTCTCTATAGTTCATTTCCAAGCAAATATCTATTTCACACTGATTTAAGTAGTTAAGCAATCTCACATATAAATTTTACTATCTAGAAAATACAATATACTAAATGAAAAAAAATAGTATCAAAATCAAAGCCTATGCTTTTATATCCAAAACTATGATGCAGAAATTATAATTGATATTACTAATATTTAACTAAATAATTTTATATCCAAAACTATAGTGTTGAAATTATAATTGATATTCCTAATATTTTAACTAAATAATTTTATATTTGATGTACCTACTTTAATGTCTTTATTTTATTATTATAATTCATATAGTTTTACATTAAAATAGATTTGAAAGTATACCTTATTTAATATAAATTCAGAATTCTATTGCCTATTTTGGTATGCTTTTTAGCTTTGATTAAGCAAGTTACAATTTTTTTAAATTAGAACCCCTAAAATTAGTTTAATTTAGCATCACATAATCGTATGGACTTTTACTATGTACTTTCCTTTATGTTCATGAAGTTAAAGTTTATTCTAATGCATCATTTTTAGTTCATGAATTTAATTTATTCTAAAGTTTCCTTTGTACTCATAAAGTTTTAATTTATTCCAAAAACTTTCATTCCAATAATAAGCCTTAAAATATAATCCAAGCAAAATCGTTGTCTTAAAACTTAAGTATTAATAAATAATATATAAAAACTAAGCATCAAAGTTATTTTAAATATATGGCTTTAAACTTTAAGTATAATTAAACATTCCCTAGCATTTAGAAGAAACTCAGATTTTATTCATTAAATTACATTTGAAAGCATTTTTCTTTCCATCATAAAATTGTAAATGTGTTTATATGATATATATATTAGTTTAAGCCAGAATGCTCAACGACATTAACTCGTACTTCCTTAATAATTTCATATAAGTACAAAAAGTAGAAGTCAGATTGGCTATCTTCAAGTTAAATTATATATTTTAAACTTAATCATGCCTATTTTTTCATCTTAAGAAGGAAAAATCAATTTATAATCCTTTAACCACAATTTAATATAACAAAAATCCCTATCATCACATTCAATAATAATAACTATTAAAATTTTTTGCATATGCTTTCCTCATCATTTCACCCACTTACTATCTCTTTTCTCTAAAACTATTATTTCCCTATCTTTATAGCTTATCTTTATACTATTAATATCTTATGTTTTATAAAGTAAATCATTAAAAAAAACAGTCAAATAAATTCTAAAGCTTTGCATTTCTTATTAACACCTAAAATCCCTTCAAAGTTCTTCAACTAAAAGTTTGTAAAGTTCTAGGTGAACAAGGTTTTTTTGGATTTTATTGAGAGATTTTAAGGGAAACTAATCAGACTATTGGTTTCAGTAAAATAAAAAGTCTAAGGGTTATATCAAAGGACTTAGGGAAAAGCATTAATACTAATTTTAAATAGAGATAATTCACCAAAATGACTAATGAACTTATTATTTGATATACATAAATATAAATATCATAAAAATGCCTAAAAAGTAGAGTTTTCTATCAGGACATGATAAAAAGTTCTTATCAAGAAATATTTTTTACAATAAATAGCCCTTTCTTTGTGAGTTTTTCTTATCGATATTTAATCTTTACTAGATAACATAACTAGTGACATCATGGCGGATTATATTCTTAGGTATTTTTGATTAAACTAAAGTTTTTTTTTCATATGAAATAAACGACAAGATAATCTCTCCTTAAACAAAGTTAATATTATAATAGGCCACTAGAATGTTCTTGATTTAAAATATAAACTGTGAGGTTCTTGAAATAGAATTTTGCCGAGAAACTGATGAGACTGAAATTTCACCAAATAAACTATTGTATACTTTTAGTTGTGTCTAGGTCAAGCTATAAAAATTCATTTTACTATCAAAGAAATTATACTAGTAACTCTTATTGTTAAAAATTGCTGATCGATTATCTTCTTCAACTTAACAAAATCGTATTCAATATAATCTGAACCGTCACTTAATAAAAATCTTCCTATATCAGTGTATTTCTATATCCCCAAACCTGATATAACCCAGAAGCTTTCACTTACACAGTGAAAAACAGCTTCGAGCCTCGCCAAGTTTCATGATTTAAGTTTAGTAATTCTTAATATAAAATATAATTATTAGTATCCTAAAACAAACAGCGTAATTTGTAGCCATATTTTTATAAATCATATATGTGCAACTTTAACATCATATGCCAAGTCCGAGATGGTACATGCGGATGTGGAAAACCCAAGTCTAGTCCAGAAATCATAAAACCAATACCTGTCCCCTTTTCTATAGGTGCCGACGCTAACCTCCTAGGGACACTTTTCCGCATCATCGCCCAACAAAACGAAATGATCAAAGCAATCGCTGAGCAAACAAAATTTGCTTTAGAAAAAATAACTACAATAGCTGAAAGTACTTCACAGACCCTTACAACAACTTCAACACCTGGAGAAGAGGTCACAACATCAAGCCAGTTGCAAAAAATCATCTGCGGGGAAGAAATCCAACACAAGTATTCTTTGCAGATTGTTAGCGATATTCCAAATCCAGCTTACAAAGAAAGGGCTTTTTCACTTTTACTTCAAATTGTTGATGCTGATGGTAATAAAGCAGTTTTGCCTGAAAGCATGAATTTCAAAGTTATGCTTTTTACTACTGAAAGTCCACCAAAGCTTATGAAAATCAACACTTCTGGTGATAAAATCATGAAAGGTACAATTGAGGCTCAGGGCAACAGTACATTGTTCTTTAGAAAAATCGCTATAAAAGAAGTGACTTCGCATTTTAGAAACGGCTGCTTTTTCTTTGTTGTATCTTCGAAAGAAGGAAGCAGTATCAAGCCTTTAATTATAGAGAATTTTGTTGTTAAAGCTAGGAAAATTAACAATGAAGGAGTGCCTAAAAAGAAGCATAAGATTGATGAGAAAGAAGATATGGAAGTAAACAATTTATAGTACAGTTTTATATAATTAATATTATGAGTTTACTTTAAGATTGAGGAAATATTAAGAAAGTTTTGTGGAAAAGTTTGGAATGTTGAGGGAAGTTTAGGGGAATGAATATTTTTGCTATATAATGTGATTATTTGTGTTGAGTGAAGTGAGGATTACAAGAAAAAGATGAAACAACAATGATAAGTTTTGAAAGTCTCTGAGATGAAGTAGGAGATTTTTTTGGTTAAGTGATGCTTTTTGGTATTATTTGAGAAAGAAAGATATATTTATAGAACTATTTTTAGGCTACTTGATTTAGTTAATATTTCAACGCTGTATGATTTAAGCAGGCATCACCCAAAGTTATAATAATCTAGCTGATTAGTATATATCTCTTTTATATTAAGCTATTACAAAACTATTTATTACTATCAAAATTCTTAATTATGATATTAAACGTTATTTTTCCCTTTTTATGACTATATATGTTTTCTTTATTTATAAGCATATATTTTTGTTGCAATGCATATTATCATTCATTGTATTAAATTCTAATAAAATATTTATTATATTATCCTAAGCTAGCATTTCAATTTTTCTAAAAATTATTTAGATACTCTTTTCTCTCATCTAATTCTTATCACTTTATTCATCAAATTATAAAATTATCTTATTGTATTAACTTTTAATATATTCTAGGTTATAGATTAAAATAATTATCATTAACTTTCCTTTTAAGAATCCTCTCTACTTTTTTTATTAAAGCACAATAAGAATTAAAATATTCATATTAGCTAAATTTTATTGAAGTTTAATATCAAGAAATGAATTTGATATGCAGCCTTTTCAAAATTTTCGAACAATTTTGATTTATTGTTTAATATTTAACAATATTTATTCAAATCTCTAATGATGCTTAAAACTAGGTATTCAATAAATTGTCTACATTAAAATTAAA
>MPUH01000237.1:0-77448 GCA_001970955.1 Stentor coeruleus | reverse complement strand
CTTCATCACACCATCCACAATCATTATTATCATATCTACATTCAAGTACATTACATCTAGTATCACAAATCCCATTCCCAAGCATATCTTCATCACAACCATTACTACAGACTGAACAATCCCCTAAATCCCATCCACAGCTCTGATTATTACAATCATCATCACAAATTTGGTTACCAAGCAAACTAATAGTGCAATTTGTATTTAAACAATCTTCATAACAGTCAGAATGTTTGAAATTATCAAGCCCATTCTTATCCTTGAAATAGGAAGAGTCAAATCCACATATTTTGATATTGCAAACACTGTCGCAAAAAAAGTCTCCAATCCAATCAGAATGGCATAATGATTCTTCGAGCTCAAATGATTTCCCAATAACTAAAGATAGAGTCCCTAAGCTTAAGATAATCATTTATTATATACCAAGAAAAATTTACGTCATAGATTTATCTAATGCGTATAAGATTTTGGATTATTTCATATGGTATAAGTGGTAAGAATTTTTTATGATGATATATTAATCGATAGATTTATAGGAAGATAAGGTACAAAATTTATGTCAGGGAGACCGAATTTGGTAAACATAAAGAGTTTTGGAAGGATTTCATTTTAAAATGAGAGAATGAATATAGTTAGTTGGATAACATTGTTTTATATGTAAGATAATATTAAAATGATTATATACTGACCTTTTCTATGACTATAATTAGGTTGCTGCTTTTATTTGTATAAGGATAAAAATATATAAGATTGACTAAAGTGGTTAAAAATTTGTTAATTTTTGATAATTTTTATGTAAAACGAAGACTCAATTCAGAATTTTTTTATATAAAACACTATAAATAATGTGTGCAACCTATATACACTAAAATTTTCATGACAATACAATTTTCTATGCTTATTATTTGCCTATATAAGAAAAGGATTGAAAGATTGAATTCAAACAATCATAGTAATAATCAATCTTTATAGATAAAATATATAATAAAATCTGTGTCTTGGATATCTTAGCCTTACTAAAAAAATTATGCAGGCTTTTTTTAATTTTCAAAAATAAAAGGAAGCTAGTTGCTAAGAAAAAACCTTGAGAATTATCCAAGATTTCTTTATATATAAAATACTGCTTAGAAAACTATTCTGATAATTTATTACATGATAAAGTTTAAAGTGGGTGATAGTTAAGGTGGCATGGTTTAAACCTTGTCCAATCAAGGTTTGTTTGTCCTACGATCTCTTTCTTTAGGCAGATTCGGTATATTAAACTACTCGTTATCGCTGGTTATGTGACTCTTTATTTGGTTCAGGAGGTCTTTACTGTTTTTTTTCTTTAGCGTCTTATTATAAAAAGCTTAAGAATAAAATGAATTTATTGAGGATTATAATTTAATAACGATTTGATGTATTTATCAACTTTAGCTTGAGAAAACGCTCTTTGTAATACTAAAAAGTCTTCAAGGTCTTTTGGGCTAACAACGAATTTGTTTATAGGGTTTTGGTTTATTTCTTGACTAAAAAAATCTTGAGCAAGTTTGTATGGGAATTCATTTGGGACTGTATATTTTTTGTTTAGAGTAGGATTTGAAGATAAAGCTTCTAGTATCGAGTCTAAGTTTTTATATTTAAGAATCAACTCATGGGCAGTAACTTGACCCACACCTTTTATTGTTGGGCAGTAGTCACAGCCTAATAAGATGCAAAGATCGATAAATTGATTATGGGTTAATTGAAGAGATGATAAAACTTTTTCTAGAGAAATTTCTGTAAGAGATTTATTCCCACGAAGCATTTTTGGTGCACCGAAAGCTAGGCTGTCCATATCTTCACTCCAAGCATAATCAACAACTCCACTTTTACACATCTGAGCACATAAAGCCTCAGCTTCATTATCAGCATCAACCCATCTTTGTCCAAGATACTTAAGGAGCATTTTAGCATCTCTAATACTTTCTTCAGTAAGATATAAAGATCTAGCAGCATGTTTATTAATATTCTTCACATCATCTTCTTTAACTGCATTTTGCATCATTTCATAATTTTTCTGTCTGCTTTCATTTCTTTTATCTAAAGTACCTTGTTTTATATTTGGGGCTATACCATCAAATATCCATATTACTTGTATATTATTTTTTGCATATGTTAAAGTATTGTTTAGAATTCCTATTAAATGGGCTGTTGGGTTTCCTTGAGGATCAGATAGGGTTTTGTTGGATTTTGAAAAATTTGTCGCAATTAAAAATTGATAAAGTGAGATGTATGCGTCTTTTGCTATGGTTTTGCCATTAAGGTTTTGAATTTCGATTGGTGTGATACAGTCTGGAGCTTTGGATGTGAGAAATTTCATAAGGTTTTTTATTCCCATTTTATAATAAAGTTTTTTTGATATAGGAATTGGGTTGAAGATTTGGGATTGAAGATGAATTTTTAAATGCTGTTCACATATAATTCTTTTTTTAAGAAACTATCATTAGGAATTATGACAATAAATGAATATAATATATTTCTCACAGAATTGTATATCATCTATACCTTTTCAAATATAAACTCAAAAGCAATCATTCATAATCATTACCTTTAATCAATCAAAAACTAATATAAAAAACCAAAAAAATCAAGCCAACCAACACAACAAACCACTAAACCATATAAAATCATCGTAAAAAAATCATATACCTAATAAACCATAAACTCATCTAAAAAAACCCCCTTTTATATTACACACACAATTTAAACACAAATTCATCCTTATTCACAAAATCCAAGTCATTAATTTCCTAATAAAATCTTTGCTTTTCCAAAAATTATTATAATATTTCTACAACAATGAGCATAAGGTCTTACAATAAAAGTGTACAACTTGAAAACTACAAAGAAACTGAAGAGTATAAAAAGTTAATAAGTAGTTTAGAGAAAAAAATCGAATCACAAACTTTATCATCAGAAGAGTTACATGGATTCTCAACATCTGAGAGAACAAAACCATCAAAACAATCATACGCAATAGAGTTGAAAAAACAGATTGAAGCTAGGAATCATAGAAAAGAACTTGAAAGACTAGAAAGGATGAAACCTGCAATTTCTGAAGATTTTCATGGATATCCTAATCTTCCTCAAACACCTCCAAAAGTTAGAAGACAAAGGGAATTAGACCAAATGAACAGACTTAGTCAGGGTTTAACAGAACAACTTGCATTAAAAAACCAAAGCACTATTGCTTATGAAAGTTTAGAATTAGAGAGAGCAAGAAAAAATAATATACTAGATGTGAAGAAATATCAAGAAGAACAAGAACTGAAACAAATCAAAAAAGATTCAGAAAAACAGATTCTCTTAGCAGCATGGGGACAAGCACATAAAGCTAAAGAACTACAAAATTTATTAGAAAAAACTGAGAGAAAAGGTATAAAACCTTTAAATTTACTACAAATTCGTGAAGATGAAGGAGAAAATAAACGTTCTGTTAAAAAAGAAGATGAAAGCTTACAAGTTGATATGGATATTGAGTTACCTAATGAATCTGAAAAAATTGCCCATAAAGTGTCTCAAGGAGAGTTTGAAAAAGTTGATAAAAAAAAATATATAAAGGAAAAAGCTCAGAAATTAAAAGAGTATCTTGATAAAAAAGCTAAAGGAACTTATCAGTATAAGATTAAAAAACTTATCCAAGATGCTAAAAACCAAAGAGAAAAAGGAAGAAATAATTTAAAAAAGACTTAGTTATTCTATGCTGAATATTTAATATAAATAATCAATAGATTATATGGATAAATGATTTTTACTCATTGTTTTAAACCTCTACCTAATAAGTAAATAAATCAACACAACTGTTTCTGATATTAAACCTAAAAATCTTAAACCCATTGACAAAAGAGTAAATATACCCATTTCTAATGAAAATATTGTGATAAGATTTAGTGAATTTCACATCTCTCGAATATGGTTTTTTTATAACTTCCATATAGTCATTTTTTGATATCTCATAATACCCTTCTTGTGTGAAAATAAACCCAAAACCCATAAACTGAGCGGTATGCGAAGGGCCTAAGTAAAAAGTTTGCAAAAAATGTTGTCCATTTGTATTAAAAGAATAAATATATTGATCACTTGCTCCACCCAAACATATAACCCCATTCATAACATTACCAAAAATTGTATTATTAGAGAGTAAAGGACTATTTTCCACATTATCCCATGCCCTATCGTCAACACAAAATCTTTCATTTTGATAAGCTGCACCACCTAGTAAATATACATATTCTTCATAGTAAATAGGTACTCTCCAGCCATCTATGTCCTTTGAAGTAACATTCCCATTGTATTTAAGATCTTTAACTTTTTTACATTTCTCTGTTTTGAAATTGTAAACATGACAATAATTAAAAGTATTGATAAAAAAATATCCATTTGGAAGTGTGCATATCCCTCTCCAGTCAACATCAATTTTATCATTCTTACATAACAAAGATTTCTGTTTTGTCCTTAAATCGAAATTGTATATTTTTTCACAGGCACTAAATATAATATTTTCACTAGCATCAGGTTCAACTTTCACATTGAAATTGTTTTCAAAAATATTACAGACTTCGTTTTCGAATTTCAAAAAAGAGATCACGTCCGGAATAATTATTGGTGATTTTGATATAAAATCACGATCTTGAGGGTCGATTTTGTTTAAAAGCATAATGGATTTTTCCATTCTATATAAATTATTTTCGTTTTCATTGATATATGATGATGCTAATGATGCATGATGATTTATAATTTCAAATAGGCTGCTTATGGTCTTAGATAGTTTTTTTTTGGCTTGTTTAAATTGGAGGAGGTTTTGACGAATCATGTAGAGGAGGTTAAGTTTATCATCTTCTTCGATGTTTTTTAAAAGTTCAATGATTCTATAATCGCTTGAAGTTGGGATGTAGGCACGAAGATGCTCATTGCAGAAAAAGTTGCTTGAGTCTGAGCATGAGATAGCATGTTCAACTATATTACAGCATGCGTTAAATGAACATTTCTTTGACATAATTATATACACAAAAATTATACCATAATCAAAACACACTAAAAATGAATGAACATTTCTTTGACATAATTATATACACAAAAATTATACCATAATCAAAACACACTAAAAATGTAGGAAAAAATAAGATTATATGGTCTTAGAAAATATTTACCCTTAAATAATAAATATCCTTATGCATCCTAAACAATTTTAAATGATAATAATCTACCTTTATATCTAAACTTCACTATTAAATATTTTTCTCGGGATCATCCTATAACAAAATAATCCACCATAAATTTCTATTTATTCCTAATCATTAGTATTATATTTATCATTACCTTTTTATCAATCTTACTTTTATCAGTACTCCTGCTTGTAATTCATTTAAATTTAAGCCTGATAATTTTCTTTTATTTTCTATTCAGAATATTATATCAACTCTCTCTTTTCAAATTATTTTCATATATCAAATCCTCATTAGTTCTTTGAAATACTCAGAAAGCTCCTCATGCCTCTAATTTTCAAGACAAATTTTTATGCTTTCAATACTCTAGATGCTAACAAAAAGACTATAAATTAAAGTTTCAGAGAATGTTAGCAGTCTTTAAAGCCTTGAGACAAGGTGGTAAAAATGCTTCATTTCTGTCCGATATAACACCTAGTTTCTAATGAGAAATAGGCTCACTTCAGACATATTTTATTATTATAAGCTTGATTATGCCAATGATTTATTAGCCCAAAAATGGAAGAAGATTTAAGAAGTTGGGTAAAAAAATTACCTAAGAAAAAATTATCTTTGGAGAATGGATTTTTGAGGAATTTTGGGAGATTATGCTTTATATAAGAAATTAATATTTAAGTTTAAGGGTTAGGGTAGATGATTAAGAATTGCGGTTTATTGTTATATAAGAAATATGAATATAAAAGCGGATATTTGAAGGATTTTAGTATAAGTTTCATATTATAAAATTGAAATACTTATAACAACCCCTTATCATTTAAAATCTATTAACTAACCCAAACTTCAACCTCAACAAATCCAAACTTCTCCAAAACCATCATATTATCCTCATTCTAAACCCAATCTTTCATTTCCCAACAAACTCATATCTTCCACTCAAAAAAACCCCAAAAAAAAAATATCATCATCCAACAACTTCCCATCCCCAATCCAAGCCCAAAAATTTTAGCCCAACTTCCATCTATCTAAAAATCCCCTTCTATCTTCTTTTTAACATTTTCAACATCTAATCAGAATTCAAAACAACTGATGGCCTTTATAAAAATGTCTGGTCCTATGAACTATAAAGTTAGTGGTACAGCAGGCCGAGGTAAAGTCGCAAAAGTCGCTAAGCCTGCAGCAGTAGTTCCAGTAAAAGGCAAAGCGAGTGCAGAACCAAAAAACCCGAAAGATGCAAAAGAACTGTTCCTAAAACGAATCCAAATGTGTAGCGTGACCTATGACTACTCTGACGACGCTAAAGATGCTAAAGCTAAATCAGAAAGACTCACAGCCCTTCAAGAGCTTCGTGAGTTTCTAAATGATACAAAAAATGTAGCCACATATGTCCTTCCACATTTAGATATTGTCCTTGAAATGATAAGAAAAAATATCTTCCGACCATTGCCGATGGATAAGAAATCCGCAGATAAACTCGGACCTTCTGAAACTGGTGTTGAAGATCAAGATATAGTAATCGACCCAGCTTGGCCTCATCTTCAAGGTGTTTATGAGTTCTTTTTCGAACTTATAGTCTGTGAAGTTACTGATGTTAAAAGTATTAAAATTTATGTGACTCCAGCTTTTGTTCAAGAGTTTCTTCAGCTTTTTGATAGTGAAGAACCACGTGAAAGAGATTATTTGAAAAATATTCTTCATAGACTTTATGCGAAATTAGTCCCAAGGAGGAAAATGATTAGAAAAGCTATAAATGACTGTTTTCTTACTATGATTCATGAAACCCAAAGATTTAATGGCGCAAGTGAACTTTTGGATATATTAGCTAGTATTATTAGTGGTTTTGCTGTACCTTTACGTGAAGAACATGTGATATTTTTCAAAAATGTATTGATTCCTTTACATAAAGTTCAAACTTCTCATTTGTTTCATGAACAATTATTAAGATGTTCGATGTTATTTTTAAGCAAAGATCATGCTTTAGCTATACCACTTGTTGAAGGATTATTAAGATATTGGCCTTTTGGTAACTCACCTAAAGAGACATTGTTTTTAGCTGAACTTAATGATGTTATTGAAGTTTGTGAATTATCAAAACTTGAACCATTGATTCCAAAACTTTTTAAAAGGCTTATAAGATGTATTTCTGGACCACAGTTACAGGTTTCTGATAGAGCGATGCAGTTTTTTGAAAATGATTACTTTTTAGGCATACTTAGGACGTTTAAACAGGTTACTTTTCCTATGATTGTCCCGATTATTGTTGAATTAGCAGAAACTCATTGGCATAAAATATTGTTGGAGAGTTTTAATGCTTTGAAAACTATACTTAAAGAAATCGACCCTGTAGCTTTTGATAGGGCGTTACAAGGACCTAAGGATGCGGTCAAAGCTAACTCTCTTAATGCTATGCATAATTTGGCTAAGAGGGCTGGTGTTGAGGCTCAATGGGATTCTTTGACTAAGAAAGCTAAAACTGTAGATCCTAACTTTGTCCCTCCAGTTATCCCTTATGTAGAACATCACGTTGTTGGTTTGCACAATATGAATGGGACTGAGTTATCCTCTAATAACCTTATTCCTCCAGTTTAGTAACCTAAGCTAGCAATCTAATAATCATTCTATAAATCCTCCATCAAAAGCTTTAAATCAAAAATACCATTGATTAAAAGTTTTAAATCTTATAAACTATAAATTCTTTATTATTTTCGAATAAAATGTTGTGGTAAATTGCCATAAACCACAGGGCCAGCTGGAGCATTTGCATAATTGCCAGGTTGACCAGGTGGAATATTCACATAATTACCAGTTGGAACATTTCCAACACCACCAATAGGACCAGGCATCATTTGTGGTGGTTGTGGACCTTGACCAAATGCTAATGGGCGGGGATTAAGCATTTGATAAGGTTGTGGCTGGACGAAGTTTTGTTGATATCCTGGATTGCAATTCATAGCAGATCCTAGTGGAAGATTAACTGGGTTCATTGGGTTAAGATTAGCTATTGTTGGCTGATTCCCTGTAACTGGGAAATTAGGATTATATCGTGGAGGGTTATTTATAGTTTGAACATCAGGGGTATCATAGACTAAGATTTCTATGTTTACTAATAAAGATGCCATCGCTTCAGCTATTTTTATTGCTTCTAGTTCATTGCCATTGTTTATTGCTTGCTCTAGATTGACTACCATACTCTGAGCTTCTTCATAAGATATCGACATTAAATTTATAGACAATTATTTGTATGTAATAAATTAAAATCGTATTAATATTAAGACTTAAAGTTTAGATTTCTATATTATTCCTATAAAAAATAACACTACAAAAATTCATTAAAGTAATCCTAACACCTAAAAAAATCCAAACCTAAAACTTAATTTTACTTTTAACCTTTCATGAAAAATATTTATTTACTACCATTTAATCTTTAAACTCCTTAGCTACTCTATCAATATCATCAACATCTAAAGTTTTCCCAACAATTTCTTTCTCAAAACAGCCCAAAACAGCAACTTTAGCAACAACATCAACATCTAAACTTCTTGCTGGTATAAAAGTTTGAGAAAAATACTTAGCACCAAAAGAACTTATAAATTTATCTGGAGAATTCAAAAGATTAATCCCACAAGAAATTGTTTTAAGCATGTTGTTGTTTTTTGAATACATAAATCCAGGTCTTATAATTGTACTTGATATACAATCTTGTTTTAAATGTAAAAAAGTTTCAACCTCACGTTTTGTGTTTAAATACCCTGGAGAAAAAAACATACCTCTTTCAGCACTTATATAAACAAAAGGTTTGTTTTTGTTTTCTAGAATCTCAAGAATACGTAAAGCAGTATCACGATTCATATGTTCATAACTTCCTTCGTAGATGTTTTTTAGATTAAAAGGTCCTTTGGAATCGAGGAGTACTCCAATTGAATGCACAACTGCTGAGACTGATGGGATAAGACTTGAATATGTGCTTTGATCCATTGCATCACCTTTGATGTATTCAACTGAGTTTTGCCAAGGCTCAGGACGTTTAGGTTTGCCTGATCGTGAGACCGCAAGAACTTTTATCCCTTTACTTAAAGCGTACTTACAGATTGCTGATCCTACAAATCCACTGCCACCAAAAACAAGGATTGATTTATCCATTTCTTATAACTTTATTAAAAATCAAATCTTAAAGTTTAGAAGAAGGAAAAGAAAAAATTAGATTTGGGGAATAGAAAATGTACTTATGAGTTGATAATATTAAATATAAAAAAATATATCATTACATATATCTTTAATAAAAATCAAATCTGAAAGTTTAGTAAGAAGGAAAAAAAAAAATTAGATTTTAGAAAAAGTGTCCCTGATACAACAGCAACAGGATATTATCGCCAATCACTAAAAAAAACTTTTAATTAAATAAATTCATCATCACTTTTTGATTATAAAAATCCTTTCTATTTGTTGATATTTGATTAGAGGGATTTCAATATCTTTTTTTTTTTGGTCCAAAATGTATCCAGTTCATTTCTCCTGACTTGAATTTTAGCATGTAATTTTATTTAAGATATTGGTATAAGCTTAGGTTTTAGTTTAAGTTTTCAAGGAGTTTAATTTTGAATCCACTTAAGCTTTACTTAAAGGTTTGAGTAAAGATTATTTTTTAATTATTTCTATAATTATAGGAAAAGATAAGAGGTTTTAGAAAAGTTTATAATATTTAGCAATGGAAAATATTATAGAATTTCGTATTGAATATGTGGAAGAGGAAGATAGGATTTTACAGGTTGTATTTGATTATTTGGGTTTTGAAAGGATGGTTACTGAAGACAACTATTCATTTAAAGATTTAAAAAATCTCCCTAATCACACCGATAAACCTAAAGAAAGCCCTAAATCCCAATCAAAAATTTCCAATCCAAACCCAGGACAATTTTCTCAATCCCCTCAACCAAAGCATCTCGAAAACGAAGATGAAAAAATTAATAAAGAAATCCAAAGGTTGCTTGATCTAGAAAACAAACTTCAAATGCTACAACAAGAAAACCATGAACTCATATCAAAATCCAAGCAAAAAGATGAGAAAATCGAACTTCTAAATTTTAAACTTCATGAAAATTCAGCTAAAAACTCAGAAGACCTTATAGAAAAAATAAACTTCCTTTCAAGTCAACTTAATGAAAAAATCAAGATAATTGAAAATCAAACACAAACCCTAGATGAAAACACTACAAAAATAAACGACCTGACAAATGCTTTAGAACAAAAATCTTTACAATGCCAAAAACTCACAAAGACTATGAATGATATGAAAAATAACAGGAAAACCGCTGAAGTATTATTAGAAAAACAAGAACATATGAATAAAGACCTTATAGAAAGGACTGTGAAATATGAAAAAATCATCCAGGATAATGAAAAAAAGTTGACGGAATCTTTAAAAGTTATAAAAAAACTCAAAGATGAAATACAAGCCAATGGGGAAATCATGAAACAAAGAGATGATCAAATAAAAGGTGTTATTAAAAAAGTCAGGATTTTGGAAAATGATAGAAATAAACTTATGGATGAACTTAAAAGAAGAGATGATGCTATTAAAACTTTTCAAAGTTCAAAACAAGATAAGCCGATTTTTATAGAAAAAACATTAAGTCCACAGCTTCGTCATGTTGGGAGTAATAATGAATTGAAAAAAGCTATGGAATTGATTGTTGAAAAGGATAACGAAATTAAGATTATGAAAGATATGATTAAAAGCTTTCAAGTCAAACAACAAAGAATTCAAATTTCTAATAACATAGCGAAAAATGCAAAACTCCCACCTATAACAAATAGTGAAAAGAGAACAAAATCAAAACACATTCAATTCAAAGATCCCTCGCAATCAAGCCTTAAATCCCTTCAAGATCATGGCTCGTTTAAAAAAATCCGTCAAGATACTCCTCAGATGCCTAAAAACATTTTTAAAGGCCAGGAAATATTCCCAGAAGGCCGAGATACTGAGTTTTCCCCAACACTAATCTCTAACTCAGAAACCCCAACAGATATTAAAAACTTAAAAGATATCAAAACATTTATAGATATTATAGACCCAAAAGATCAAATTAGCGAAAGGAAATCAGACAAAAGCGACTTTTATGAAGAAAGGCAAAAAAGACCTAAAAAAATCATAAAACAAAATTCCGGACAAGCTGCCTTTGAAACTTCAAATAAAACCCCTCCACCTGAAGCAATTAAAAAAATAGAATCAGATAAAAAAAACGACTTTTCTTATAAAGTCCAAGATGAAAAAATTGAACCTAATGAGTTTTTGACTTTAGAGCAACAGATTATAACAGAAAAAAATCAGAAAATTGATGAGGTAAAAGTGCCATATATTGTATCAGAGAATTATGAAAATGATTATGAAGAGTATCATGAAAACATTGAAGAAAAAAAAGAAGGGGAAAATTTGGATGAGAAATATGAGAAATTTATGGATGATTATAAGAAAAGATATGAGTTAGTTGAAAATATGAATGAAAAAAATAGGGGTGAAATGATTGTTGATGATTATATTAGTAATCCTAAAGATGATATTAAAAGTATTGAGGATAATATAAATCCAATTGATGTTGAGGAAGGTAAAGATAAGGATTTTGAAAATAAGGATAATGAGATTGTAGATAAAAAAGAAGGAGGAGATGGCAAAGGTAAGGAAGGAATGGGTGCTGGGGGTGAGGACAAAAGAGAGGGTGTTAAAAAAACTGTGGAGTTCGAAGAGGAAAATCAGTTCCTTGATGATTTCGAAGAGATTTCTTAGATATTTATTAAAAACGACAATTTTTTATATTCAAAACTAACATCTAAAACCAAATTTCTTATAAAAAATCATAATCCTAACATCCTCCCATAAAATAATACCTAAAAACAAATCCTAAAATCCTCTACACCATAAATATCATAACCTTTTTCTATATAAAATATCATCATCCCTTTTAAAAACAACTAAAAAATTATTCCCCCAACTCAACAACCGATTCCCTAGACTTATTTTCTTGATACCTCATCTCAGCCCGATAATTCCCTGGACTTTCACATCCAAAAAATACCAATTTAGTATTTTCTTCAATCAAAATGATATTTTTCTTTTCAAATCTTTCGCTTCTTCTAACATTAACCGATACTACTCTTTGTTTTTTATCTTTCGTCTTATCACTTAAGCACTTTCTTAATTTTTTAATTTTTTCAGAATCATCTTGTGTTGAATCTTGTAAAGGAACCAAATGTTTATGAAAATTTGGTTTTATTGAATCTAAAGGATAATTTATAGGCTTTTCTAATACATGTGAAGATTCTCTTATATCTGAATGTGGGGAATTTGATTTATAATGAAATTTTTGAAGGACTTCTAAACATCGGGCTTGACTATATTATTGTTACTTTCTCATAATTTGAGTTTTTTCCATAACTTTTTGAAGACGAGATTCTGAATCTCTTTTGATCATTTGTATTAAATGCGAACTAAATATGAGATTAGATTTTCTTAAGAATAAGGAATGATGGGTTGAAATTAGTTTTTTTAAACTTTTTTTAGGCAGGGGTTGTAGAGGATTTTTAGAGAAGAAAATTTTTTATTTGGTTTGTTGATAAAGGATTTTAGGATAAGATGATATGTAGATGTTAAGAATTTTAGGGTTTGTGATTATTTGAAGAGATGATTAAGTTTTTATATAGAAATAAAAAGTTTTAGATAATGATTGATGATAATTGGGTTTTAGGATTGTTGAGATGAGAAGATAAGGTTAGGATATTGGAAAGATAAGGTGAAGGTTTTGATTGAATATGTTATTTAAGATATTTATTTATTTATTGAATAGGAATTTTTAGTGAAGTTTATATGGAAATTAGGTTGAGGTAAAATTTTGATTATAAAAGGATAAAGAGAATAGATAAGTATAGGGTAATTGATAGAGAATCAGGGTTGTAAAATATTGAGAGAATTGAGATGATAGTAAATGCTGAGTAGGAAAAAATGGCTTTGAAGAAGATGATCCCGCTTCTTAAGGGGTTTAAGGTTTGATTTAATGCAAAATAGGTTAGATTTGTGAAAGGAATATATACTTTAAGGCTGATATATTTGAAAAATAACTATAGCTGATTTTATTTGTGATATAATAAAAATCCTAGTATTGCTTACTCTTTTAATCTAAAAAAGTATGCATTTTATCTTATATCTATTATTTAACTCTTTAAATCTAACTTTTCCACAAAGAAAATCAAATTCATATAAACAAATCCCTTTCTTTTTTAAAACCTAATCTTCATCTATCAAATATCTACCCTCCTTACAAAATCCCTTATTTTTTTTCTCCTCCTCCCATCCTAATATTAATTCATAAATACTCCATAATATAATCCTAAAAAATTTCTTATTTCTAATAATGGCTTTAATTCAACATAAAAAGTTGCCTATCTCAACAGCTCTCTGCTACAAAAACAAACTACTCCTAAGTTTTCAAGGAGAGCCCCAGTTACACCTTTTTCAACTCTCCAGCCAACCTTATCCTCATCTATCATCATTTGAATTGAAATCTCATGCCATATGTTTAGATTGGGGAGTTAAGAAAGACCAAATATTAGTCGGCTCAGAGAAAGGCATCTATGTGTTGAAAATTAATGAAAAGTAATTTTCACATAGTCAAATAACTCTAATAAACAAAACTATCATTCAAGCTATAAAAGGAGTCTTCAGCTACTTAAATGAATCAATAATGACTGGAGACACAGAAGGTAATATCAAGGTTCTAAACAGTGAGACTTTTGAAGAGCTTTTATCATATAAACACCAAGGTACGATAACAGATCTAGACATGAGCTCCGAAGGTGAACTTTTAGCATCATCTTCTCTTGATGGTACATGTCGGATTTATAGTACAAAAAGTATGAACAAAGTTAAAACCTTAAAATTTGCAGAACATAATGACTCAGTAAATCTTCCAATACTAGGTTGTAAATTTTCTAAAAGCGCAGATTCATTATTTACTATAAGTTCGGATAAATATTCTTATATAACCCAATGGGATGTTAAAGAATTAAAACCTTTGGCTACTTTTAGAATACACCCAGCTCCAGTTAAATTTATGATTATTTCATTAGATGGATTTTTTATGGGAATTGGGACTAGTGATGAATGGGCAAAAATATTAAATTTAAGAACTATGGATTTTGAAAGAAATATGAAAGACTTTGAAAGCTCGACAACGGCGATTAGTTTTACTTATGATAGTAGATGTGTTGTTGCAGGCTCGGCAGATGGGATTAAAAATGTGTCCAATACAAGGAGTGAAGGGTTTTTTTCAAAGGCATCGAAGATTTGGGTGTTTTTATATTTTGTTTGTGGATTTATTTGCGTTTTAGATAAGAAAAGTTAGGCTAAAACTTGTTTTTGGAAGATTTTTGGGTTGAAGGTAGTTTTTTTTATATGAATCGAAGGGGTTATTGTCATTTTTATATAAGAAAAAGCAAGGTTTTTTTAGTAAAAATATTATAAAGTTGTTATATTGTGAATAAAATATAAACCTTTAACTGAAAATTATAAAAAAAGTCTAAGTATTAAAAAATAAAGAGAATATTATCTATTTATTCGATAGAATATCCAAAATCTTTTCCACACTTCCTTGAATACTATTGATTTTCCCTTCTAAATCCTTAACTTTCTCATCCACCCCGCTAATTTTTTTATCCAACTCATCAACTTTTGCATTTGTATTTCTTATCTCTTCTTTATTCTCATTAAACATTGGTTTCAAATCTTCATTTAAAAATTTATCTCTAATAAAGTCTTTTATATCAATCATTTTCCCCTTCCAATCACTACCTAAGCTTTCATAAGCATGAACACAAACATGAAAATATTTAAATTCCTCAGTCATTCCCCAAAGAGATAAAATCTGTTCAATCTCTAAAATCATTTCAGCCATTTCACTAAAATTTAATATTTCAGCATTAAGTTGGAATTCATCAAATGCATCACCTAAAATTGATATGATTAAATTGAGCATAATAATCATATTAATTGTAACAGCTAATATATAAGTGACAATTTGGATAAAATTTGACTCATAAAACGGATCAGTTTTACCAACAATAAGGCCAAAAGGTGAAGACCATATAGAATTGTAAGTTGAAGGGTCTTCATTATAAGAAATCGAATACATAAGTCCTAATGACAATGTTGAATATATAAAAATAATAAGAAAATCTTTCATTTTTATAAAACACATTTGTAGTAACCTTATAAAATATCTTGTATTACCAAAAGCTCTAAACCCAGTCAGACCTCTAATAAGATTTAAAGCCATCATAATCCAAGTTAAAATAATAAATTCTTCTTCTAAAACAAGTAAAATTCCATAGACTATTGTAGTAAAAAAACGAATCAAATCAATATGATTTGTTAAGCTACTAAAATAATTACCCCATCCTGAAATACTAGCTTGGAATCCTTCCCATAACATAAGGATTATATTGATTATAAGTAAAATAATCAAATATATAAAATCATGAGTTGTGAGAACTAGAAATAAAGCAATTATATTTGCCCAAAGTAAAAAAGTATAAAAGTATACCCAAAATATAACTTTTTCCCATTTTAAATTTATCAAATTTTGGATGAATTCTGTTCGGTAGATGTCCTTGTTTTTGCTTTCTAAAATAGCATTTATAAGTTGTTTACTCATATCTGAACCTATACCACATGGAAGTCTAAAAGGTGACTGTTTTACAATAATCGGAATAAGATCTCCTTCATTCAAAGCATAATCTTTAAATATCAACATAGAGTTTTCAGTAACTTTTTTCATAGGTAATTCTTCTATAGGGTCTCCAAATTGCACATAAGATCCTTGAGGTTGCCAAATCACACTTAATAAACTGTCGAGTTGTGGAGAAGAATTTGATATTATAAGAATTAAATCAATTTCAAAAGTTTTTAATGATAAACTGTTATTGAAATTAAAACCTTCATTTTCTATTATTTCATTTAGATAATTTATAAAAATATCTGTTGTCCTTTGATGCTTGTTTTTTATAGAATAATATATTGGACTATGTCCGAGAGCATCAGGGAAAATAACAAGTTCTTTTGATTTTATGAACTTTTCTATAATAATATCTTGGCCAAGCATTGCCATAAAGTGAGCTATTGAAAAATTTAAATTGGTTAAGGTTATGTTAAGAGACTTTATCTTGTCATACAACTTACCTTGAAGCAGGGAGTAGACTTTTAATACATTGAAGTAATTTTGACATCCACTTTTTGCACAGCTAAGTGGGTCTAATTGCTTGAGCTTTTTGATTTGGGTAGTTGGAGCACTTGTTTCTAAGCTTGATAATACTTTTACTTCTTCTCCAGTAGTCAAATAGTAGGCTTTAACTTCTAAATCATTAGTAAACACAACAGCACGATTGTCACTTATAAACCTAATATTCTTCGAATTCGTTATAGACGAACTAGTGCATTCATTGCTTTCTTCAAACAATTTACATATTTTAACCATACCTCCGACATCTCCAGTCATTAAAACCCTACCATCCTTACTGAATTTCACATTTTGTATCCATTTAGAAAGCTTTTCAATAGTAAATTCTTCTCTTTTTTCCACAAGATTCCATATTTTTACATAACTATCATAAGACCCACTTGCTATAAACTTCCCATCAGGACTAAAATCCAGTGCTCTCACAGTTTCTGAATGCCCAACAAGTGTAAATTCTTCCTTTTCTTGAGGAATATTCCATAAAATAATATTACCATCGGAATTCCCAAAAGCTAAAAACCTCCCATCAGGACTGAAAATAATTGCTTTTACTTCAGAACCATTGGTTTGTATCTTAAACTCTTCACTTTTACTTTCAATATTCCAAATTTTGATAAAGTTATCATATGCTCCAATTGCTAAAAACTTCCCATCAGAGTTGAAATTCATACATGATATTACACTTGTATATTCTCCAATCGTAAATATTTCAATTTTCTCAGTTAAATCCCATATTTTTACTACAAAATCATCACATCCACTAGCTAAAACCTTCCCATCCTGATTGAAACACAAGCAACACACACCATTATTATGTCCTAAAAGCGTGAATTCCTCTTTTTTACTAGAGAAATCCCATATTTTAATGCTTTTATCTTCTGAACCACTTGCCAAAAGTTTATTATCAGGACTAAAAACTAAAAATCTGACAATATTATCATGTCCTGATAAAATCCATTGATTATCATCATTATAAAAATCTAAAATTCTGATAGTAAAATCATTAAGTCCTTGAGCGAAATGTTTGCAATCTGAACTCAAACAAATACTATTTACTAAACCTGAATTAGGGGTTTTTGTAATATAAGATTTTTGATTGTTTAAATACCAGATTTTTATAGTCTTATCTGCTGAACCACTAACAATAAAATTTCCATCTGGGCTAAATGATGTAAAAAACACACCTTCTGAATGTCCAATAAAAGAACATTCTTCGTTTTTTTCTTTAAGATTCCAAAGAGAAATTATACTGTTTGGTCCTGAAGAGACTAGGTATTTACTATCTGAGCTTAAGTTTAAAGTGAAAATACCTAAGTGATAAGATTTTAAAGTGAAATCTTGGGTTTTATTTTGAAGGTTCCATATGATTATCTCGTTTTCTATTGTCCCGCTCGCTAATATTCTGTTATCTTGACTGAAAGATAAGCATAGGACCAAATTTGGGTTGCCTGATAATGTGAATTCTTCTTTTAATTCGGAAATATTCCATAGTTTTATGATCCCATCTACGTATCCACCTGCTATAATATTGCTGTTTGGGTTAAAACTTATACTATAGATAATGTTTTCTTCATATGAAAACTCATACTCTAAAGATCTGCTTGTAATGTTCCATATTTTTAGAAAACTATCATTAGAAATAGTTGCTAAGAAAAGGCCATTTGGGCTATATTCAAGTTTAACCACTTCATTTGTTTGCTCTGAAAAAGTGAACTCTTCTTGTTTTGTAGACAAATTCCATATTCTTATTAGTAGGTCGTTAGAACTACTAGCTAAGAACTTGTCATCTGGGCTAAAACTCACAGCTAAAAAACAATCACAATTGCTTGTTAGCGTAAAATCTTCAGTTTTACTGTTAATGTCCCAGATTTTGATTATGGAATCCGATGAAACACTAGCCAGTTTTGTCCCATCTGAGTTTAGACTCACACTACAAATCGATTTTTGATGACCTCTTAATGTTGTGACAAATTGGGTATCTAATCCAAGTTTCGATTCGAGTTGGATATAATTTAAAGATTTTTTAAGCTCTTCTAAGTCTTGATCTATTTGTGGTGTTTTAATACTTTTCTTTGTCCTTAATCCCATAGTTACAAATTGATCAGTTTTCTGAGTGTTAGGGAGAAAGTTCTCAGTCAATTGATCTGACATTTATATCCATTGTTTTTTGATTAGATTAGTAAAATTTAGAGTTGTATTATAAATATATTGATTGTATAGAGAACTTTATATAAATGTATATATTTTATATCAGAACTAAAATTTTTTCTCTTGGAGTAATGCTTTTATTTTTAATAAATAAGGTGATGTTGATAATTGTAATTTTTATCAGTTTAAGAAATCATTTCATGTGATAGAAAATTTCTTGAAATGTGATGTGGTGGACTTGAAATATAATGGAAAGTATTTTTAAATATGATGAAAATGTTTTGATGAGAAATGCAGAGGGTAACCCCAAAGTTCTAAATCAGGAGACTTTTGGAAAACTTTTATAATATAAAAAATAAGGTCCGATAAAAAATCTAACCATGAGCTTCAAATGTGAACTTTAAGTATTTTTTTTCTTTACTTTATATATAAGATTAGCATCATAAAGGATATAAAAAAATTAAAAGCCTAAAGTTTTAGAGTTTATCAAAAACTCAATAAATCTTCAAATACTAGGATGAAATTTTCTAAAAGCGCAGATTTTCTATTTATTGTGATTTCTAATTTATATTTTTATATAACCAAGGATAATAAAGTTTAAGAAATTTTACTACTTTTAAAATTTCCCCAGCTTATATTATTTAATTATCATATTATCAGTTAGTTTTTATCTATAAAAAATGTTTTCATGCTGAATTTTATATCATCAGAAGTTGAGATTAATAATATCTAGGTGAATAATTTTATTAAAGAAGAGTATAAATCAATGATAATATAAAGTTAAGGGAAATGCTTGTTATTATATTGAATTATTATCCTGGACCTACACGAGGTATATCATTATGCTCTGGCAAATCAGTAAGAAGCTTATTATATTTTTCAACTTTTGCCCTGTGAGTTTTTTTGACTTTTTCACCAATATTCTTATCAAAATTTTTCTCACGATGCTGTTTAAATGCTTCTTCTGCCTTAGTCAAAGTGCTTGTCTGGACCTTTTTCTTTGGAGCCTCATCAGAGACAAAATTCCTAGGGCGCTTCAACTGTAGCTTCGTTCTAATAATGGACATTTAGTAATTATATTACGAATAATATAAATAGTTCTTTTAACTAGATAGTATAAATTATAATCATAAAAAAATACATGATTACCGATGATATGATATGTTATTTTACTTAACTGTGCCTTGTATAGTCTAGCTCTTTAGATGTTTATAAAATCCTAATCGATAATATCAGCTAGATTCTCATCTTAAACCCAGGATTCAAGTTTGTCGGCACCGTCCTATATTGCCTTTTATCTAGACTTTAAAGCTCAAATCTAAACAACCTGTACAGAAAATGTTTTAAATAAGATTTTTACATGAAAATTTTTATATATTTGTATATAGCTTAGTGTGATTTTTTCAATAAAAACTGAAAACCTAGAGTCTTTGGGTATTCTAGGTATTGTTAGTTTTTGATACAAAAGACCTATTTAAAGAAAAAGAGATAATTTGAATACTATGAAGAAAAGCAATTTATTAATGGAAGGATATGATAAAGCTAACGAAGTTCAAAAAGATAAATTTTGGACATGGCGAGTTAATAGAGAAGAAAATCTTATGATGAAAGAATTTGATTACACTCAAGAAAGAGATGCGAATAAAATAAGACTTATGCACTCAATAGAAAAAGCTAAGGAAGTTGCTGCGAAAATACGTAAGAGACCTGCTGATAAATCTTCTAATACGGATTAAGAAATTTTAGTAAAATTATCAATGTTGTAGATGATAATCCTAAATTAGTGGTTTAGACTTTATGAATATATTTGTATAAAAATCAATCTGATATTTATATAATATTTATGATAGAATATGTGATTGTATGATAATTTTTAGTTGATATAGTTATTTTATCATTTTTATTTTTGTGTATTAGTGGTTATATAAAAACTTATAGTAATTATTGTGAGGATGGGAGAAGTAAAGGATATGATAAGTTTTAAAGATTTTATTATGAATTTATATAGTTTTTAAGGAAAATACCTAAGGTTATTAGTATGAGTTTGTATGAAGGGATCAGTACATACATAATCATTTGACAACATGTAAAAGAATATCATAATATTTGAATATTTGCATATGACTTAAAAGGTTTATATTATTTTATAAAGCATTTTCGTGATTTATAAACTTATAAAAAGCCTTAAATGTTGTGATTTTTTTAAACTGCATAATAAGGTGGTTTATATCAGTAGATAATTATTAATATACAACTCAATTCAATGAGCCATCATATGAGAAATTCCAAATCCTTATCCATGCTAAAATCCACTCCTAAAAAGCTTTCGCCCTCAAGAAAAATCCACAAAGTTGGTCTATCCCAAGGTAGTAACTTTAACTCTTTAAAATCCAAACTCCTTTCTAACATCCGACACAACAAAAAACCATTAGAAATCCCATCAACCATAACCAAAACTAGACTAGCTGAAGTTTCATTTATCCCAAAATCCAGATACTACGTCCAACTATCCCCAAACCCATCAAATTACGACCTTAAAGGTAAATCAATGGAAGAAGACATAAAATCTCTAAACAAAATCATAAACTACGATACAATCATAGCCAAAGCAGCTGATATCAAAAGTCAACTAAAAAGTTTTATAATAAAATCCTCAAGAAAAACTTTAATAACTAACTTGGAGTCTTTAAAAAGGTCATCAAAAGGAAAATTCACCCACCCAAAATCGGAACAGTTTCTAAAAGAAGTCAAAAGTGGGAATATGGCTGGTGTTATTGAAATGCTTATTGATGTTCCTGAACTTGTTAGATCATCTGACTCTATAGATCAAACAGCTTTGCATTGGGCATGTAAAAGAGGACATATGGAAATTGTAAAATATTTATTATCTTGTAAAGCTAGTATTTATGAATCTGATATGATGGGAAGACAACCTGAAGAAATTGCCCAGAGTAAAGGACATTTTGATATCGCATCTATGATCAGTGGATTAAAACGTAAAAGTCGACAAAATACTATAAGAATGCCAACTATGATAAGAACAACAACAAATGTAGCTTAAGATAATATAAAAAATATACTTTGTGTATATAAAAATAATAATAATACGATTATATGATTAGTTTATTTTTTATCTATGACAATGGAGTATATGCTTGTCTTGTAGTATAAAACCCTTCTTGTGTATATCGATCATTAATCTTTTTATTATGTCTATCATTTATATGTTCTAATAAAAAACCAGATGTATCAATTTTATGTTCAAGGTTTTTATCACGAAAAGCACTATGAGTTTTCCTTGGTAGATTATTGAGTTTAGTTGATTTTGATTTGACCATAATTCTCTTAGGATATTTTATATACCCATGAATCTGTGGGCACATAAATTCATATTTCGGGTTATAAGAACCTGGAGGAGGTGATACGGTCCCAGATGGAGACTTTCTAACACTAGGGTTGCTTGAACGTGATACACTTTTAAAACATCCCATAAGCTTTGGTCTTAAAGACTCTTTAAGCAATTTTACCTTTATTGCTTCTATTTTCTTCAACTCGCCCTTTGCTTTTTCAGCTGTCATTATTTCAGGGATAAAGCTTTCTTTTGGACTATACACAATTTTCCTTGCAGATCTTGGCAATGGGATTTTCATAGCTTTTCCTGCTCTTGATAACAACGGTATTCTGACAATTTTGTTGATCTCTTTAAACTCTTCATCCATACCAATTATTATTATCTTATATTTTTCAGTAATCAGCTGTTAGATAAATGTTTGAAAGTGTTATTTTATAGATTAAATATTATTTTCTCAAAGTAGTCTTATGGAAATCAGCTTCACGGTTTCTGTTTTTTCCATGAAACCTCCACCAAAAATTGTAATTAACCTGCATTTGGCTTATAACCACACAAATATAAAATATGTGTTTATTTGAAAATTTCATTTGCTTAAGACTATAGGTTTAGGTTTGATGTTTTTTTTTGAATTTTGATAAGCTTCCATGATAAAACATATAATTTTTTTTTAAAGGTTAAAATGATGATAGAAGAATTTAGTTTGAGTTAGATTATATCTGAATTCACTAGCTGGACTTATAACTTTTTTTACCTATAAATGCATTACCTTGTCAAATTATATATTTTTGTTGTTCAATAGCTAAACTTATTCCTTTTTCTTATAAACAATCACTAAATAAAACATCATAAGCATCTCATAATCATTTAAAATCTAAAAAAATACTACTTTTTTATTGTTCAAGTAATGATTAATTTAAATTAATAATAATAGTATGGGAAATTGTTCTTGCCTTCATGGTATNTAAACAATCACTAAATAAAACATCATAAGCATCTCATAATCATTTAAAATCTAAAAAAATACTAGTTTTTTATTGTTCAAGTAATGATTAATTTAAATTAATAATAATAGTATGGGAAATTGTTCTTGCCTTCATGGTATTCATGAAGAAAAGCAAATAGATACAGAAAAGTTGACAAATCCACCTGAAATAGTACTTAAAAAATCAATAGATAGTAATTCTAAAAAACTTTCTGAATGTTATGCCCCTGAAAGATATTCTGAAATTGAATCAAATCAAAATTTACCTATATTCAAAGGAAACCTAAACGATATTATAAAGCTTCAATCAACAATCCGAGGTTATCTCGACAGAAGAAAAGTGAAATCAATGAATATTTCTGATAAACCAATAGCATTTCTAAATGATCTTAACGACAGATTCAATATAAAAAACTTTGAAGATATAGAAAACAAAGATCAAGCCCGTCAAGAGCTTATTGAAATCCCAATCCATATACTTCCAGATTACTCAAGCTCAATGATAAAATCAATACGCATAAAACTAGGGGATTTTATTTATAGTAATAACGACAATTTAAAAATAGATGGGATTATAAGACGAGGTCCAGTGATGATAGAAAATGGGGCAATATTTAGTGGGGAATGGAATGGGCAGAAAGAAAGACATGGTAAAGGAACTCATATATGGAAAGATGGGTCTTTATATGAAGGATATTGGGAAAATGATAAAGCTAATGGTCGAGGAAGGCTTATTCATAGTAATGGAGATGTTTATGAAGGAGAATGGGTTAATGATAAAGCTCATGGGCATGGGATTTATATACACTCAGATGGAGCTAAATATGAAGGAACTTGGGAAAATGATAAACAACATGGACAAGGGTCGGAAACATGGCCAGATGGGGCAAAGTATCAAGGGCAGTATATAAATGGTCAGAAACATGGATTTGGGAAGTTTGAATGGGCTGATGGGTCGATTTATGAGGGAGAGTTTAGAGAAAACAATATACATGGCACTGGAACTTATGTATGGAGTGATGGAAGGAAATTTGTTGGAGACTGGAAAGATAATAAAATGGATGGTAAAGGACTTTTTACATGGAGTGATGGAAGAAGCTATGAAGGAGAATATATAGACGATAAAAAACAAGGTTTTGGGATTTTCATATGGCCTGATGGGAGAAGGTATGAAGGGTATTGGTTAAATGGTAAGCAAGAAGGAAGAGGGACATATGTAACTCCACAAGGGTCACGTGAAGGTGAATGGAAAGATGGGAGAAGGATAAAAAATTATTAATAAAGTTAAACCATAATCTGAATATAATGAAAAAAAGCCACGTCATTTTTGCTTTTATAGCTATATGCATAGCTATTATATCTTGTATTAGTTGCCCTTGTGGGGATATTACTGGGCTTAAATACAAAGAGCAGATAGCTAAATTCTATAGCTTTTATGGAAATTTAGTATCTGGCCATGTAGATGAAGTGACTTCATTTTTATCCCGCAATGATATTTTATATACTGGAAGTAAGGATTATACAATACGTATATGGGATTTAAAAGAACATAAGCAATTATATATGCTAGAAGGACATACATCAGCAGTGACATGCTTAATCTTAACAGCGAATTCAAAATTTCTAATCTCAAGTTCATGGGATTCCACAATCCGTATATGGAACCTTGAATATAAAATCCTCATTGGGGTTTTAAGAGGACATACAGATTGGGTAACTTCAATCCAAATATCTCCAGATGAAAAAACTTTATATTCATCTTCAAGAGATTCAACAGTTCGAGTATGGGATTTAATCTCATTAACCCAAAAAGCTGTATTAAAAGACCATGATAGTTTTGTTTGGTCTATCGATGTATCTTCTAATGGAAATTATGCTATTTCTGGTTCTAGTGATAAAAAAGTTATAATATGGGATTTAAAAACTTTAACATCAAAAATTGAAATACCTAATCATAATGGTATGATAAATAATGTTGCATTTAGTGGTGATGGAGAATTTATATATACTGGTGGACCTAATGATGAAATACATATATGGGATACAAAAACTGGAGATTCTATGATAACTCTTAATACTGGAGGGGTTAAATATTTTAGAGTTTATGATGATGAAACTATTGTTTATGTGAGTAATTCTGATAAAATTGGGGTTTATGATATGATTTTGAATCAGAATTTGAATACTTTTAGTGTTGATAACAAGTATATGTCAGTATCGAAATTTTATGCTGATGATGAAATGGATTTAGTGTTTTATTGTGTGGATATTACGATTTATACTGTTGATATTAATGAGTGGAAAATGGTAGAAATTGTACCGGAATATGCGGATATTAGAGAGATGAGGATATCGAATAGTAGAAAATATGCGGTTATGACTTATGAGAATAGTGGAGCTGGGCTTTGGGATTTAGTTGAAAAGAAGCTAATTCAGAGTGTGGAAAATGTTGAAGAAATTGAACATTGGCTTAGTTCTTAAGGTTATTTATGGTTAGTTTTATTTTTAGGGTTATTTTTTTGTGGAAGAGTTTGTGAGTTGGTTGATGTTTATAGTTTTGGTTTTTTGATAGGTTTTATTTTTGATTTTTATAGGATATTATTATATATGAAAGTTGTAGTAATATCTGTAGATTATAATTTTAGGATAAAATAATCAAGTATTTAAGGGTAAAGGTAAGAAAAGAGTAATTAAGTTTATAAGATAAGAATTTATAGTAATTTAAAAGACTGACAAGATAAACAAGATTTTTCTAGTTTATTTTGCTTTTTGTTGCATGATAGTAATTCTTTTATTATAAGATTTGCGTTTTTATTACAGTTCTCTAAAGTTTATAGTAATATCCTTAATTTTTTACCAAAACCATTTCTTTTTATTCAGCCCGACAAATCCATTATCCCAAATCAGGAATCCGAAACTTTACTCTTATCTTCCACAGATGCATAATTTTTTCTAACTCATCACAATTTTTTTTACTAATTTTCCTATAAAAAAATCATTCAAATAGTCTATAAAACTTTCATGAAAACACAGTCAAATCTAGCACTTTATTCTATTTTTTAATATCAGGAAAAAATATTTCTATATCCTTTCCATATCTTTCTTCTTATCATAAGCCAAACCTTTAATTTTCTCAAACCTAGATTATTTCATTTATCGATAGCAATCTCGAGCATATTTATTATAAAATATATCTTTAAATAATTATATCCTATTAACATAAATCATGTTTTTTTTTTCATAATATTAAGCATAATCAATAATATTTTCACTTTTGGTATATTCTAAATAATCATTTTTGCATTTGTTTTTATCAATATTTGATAAATTCATATATGGATTTGATATTTTGTTATTGTATATTGGGGTTGTAGAGTTATATACTAATTCATTATAATAATTTGTTATTTTATGGGCAAGGTTCATTCTAGGGTTTTTTGGTTTCAGGTTTTTGTTGTCATGTCCAAGATTTTCCATAATTCTTTCGATTTGATGGGGCTTGAGCATTTCGAGGATTGAGCTTTTTTTGATTATTTTTATTTTTATGTATTCTAAAGGTAGGAGTTTTCTATAGTATTTTTCTTTGGGGTTTAAATAGGATTTGTTTTTGTTAGTTTCTGAACTGGTACTTTTTAGGTTTTTTTGATATTGGGGTTTTAGGTTGAAACTTGCAGATTTTTCTTCGAGTTCAGAGGTTTTTATTATTGGATTTGAGGCTGAGATTTTGTTCAGTGACATTTTCATTGTCATTTTTCGATTTAGTTCGATTTTTGACACATGCCTTCTTAACTTTGTATTTGGTATAACATCATTAATGATCTGTGGTAATTGGAATTTAGTTTCTAATACGCTTTCATTAATATTAGAACTTAACTGAGTCATTGCTTCATTAGACCCTTTATTTCCTCTAATAATTTTAGAAGTATTTTCATTCTCAGACATGTGAGTTTTACTATATAAGCATAAGGATTTTATTGCACCAGCCTTTGGAAAACTTGAATTCATATTTTTATTTGTAATTTGCAAGTTTGAACAAAATTTCATACTTTCCATTAAATTATAATTTACTATTAATCGAAAATGAATTAAATACACTTTATTATTATCTTAAGTTTCTGATACAAAAACTTTTTTTATGAATTTTCTGTTTATAATTATGATAATATATGCATATTTTGATAAAGATTTATATGATTTAACAAATAAAGATAAGTTTTAACTGTTTATAAAAAGTAAAATTCCACAAGATAGGAAATAAAACACAATATAGAATAGTAAGTTATTTTATAATGATGCTAGGATTTAGTTTTTGAAATTATAGTTTAAATTATTTAAATATTGGGGAATATTATTAAGATTGAAATAGAATTGATATATGCAAAATGAAAGCTAAGTTAACTGTTTTAATTAGTATATCAAGTTTGCCTTTTAATAATCTCTGAATTATCTACAGGAATCCTTGTCAGATATATTATTTACATATTTAATGATTAAATAAGAACATATTGAATATTATGCAAATACATTTGGCTTAGTTATATGGATTTTCAGTAGTAAAAAAAGATTCGTCAGGGAAATCATTTTGGCTTTGAAGTCGTTTATGATTACTTGATATAGATTTTATTTGTAAATCATTTAGTTGTAATTGAAGATTTTTGTATTCTTGGGTTTTATTAGTAAGTTCTAAAGTTATTTTATTTTCAGATTCTTTGTTTAATGCTAGTTCTTCATTGAGTTTTTTAAGTTTTATGCTGAGAAGTTTGATTTGGCTTTCTAATTTTCCCAAATTGGCTGAATGTATTTTTTCTATTTTACCTTTAGTTTCTTGTATTGGGTTTTGTACAGTTTCAGCTAATAAGGGCTCTAGGGATTTAAGGTTTTCATACTGACTTTCAAAGCTAGCTAGGTTAGATGAGATGTCTTGATAGCTTTGGGCTGTTTTACTGTTTAGGTCTTTGAGTTTTTCATACCTTTGTGTATATAATGATATTTCTGTTGTTATTTCTGAGAACTGTTTTTGGAGTTCAAGCTTTTCCCCTGTATCCAAGACATCTATAAGTTCTTTTTCTCTTATTTTTTGCTTTCCTCCGTTTTTTTTGTGTCTGTTTTCATATGATTGGACTTTTTGTTTTAGTTCATCAACTTGAGATTTTAGTTGATGTTGGTAGTTTGGGTCACTTAACTGTGAATGACGATTTTCAAGCCGAAGATATTCTTTTCTATATAAATTTTACTCATAGTATTGAAGATTTTTTAAAGCTGTTTCTAAGGTTTCTTTAGGGCTGACTTTTGGTGAGGTTTTTTTTGGCTTTTTTTGATGTACTTGGTTTATTATTTCATTGATGTGGGTGTTAAATTCTTTAAGTTTCTTGCGTAGTTCTATGTTTTCGCGTTGGAGTTTTAATAACATAGCTCCTTTATCTCTAGAAAAAGTTAGAGATTCCTCTTCCCAAGGCAAAGACATTGGTCTTACCCTAGTTTGCTTTATCGACCTAGAAACTGAAGAACTACCTTTTGAAACCAAATACGATTCTTCATACTCACTCATTATTATTATATTTTACAAACAACATAAAAATTTTCTTTCTTTACAAATCATCCTTAAAACACTTAATCTTAATCTAAAACCTTTATAACAACATCTAATTTTTCTATAAAATTCAAAGCCTTATTACATTTTTTTTATATAATTTTTCTCCTAAATCCTAAGAAAACCTCTAAAGCTTCTAAATGTGTATATATATTTTACTAATACTTAATCCATAGTTATTTTTGATTACTTTGACATATTTATTGGATGGGGAAACGTACCAAGAAGGTTGGAATTGTTGGGAAATACGCTACAAGGTATGGTGCCTCTCTAAGGAAGATGGTTAAGAAAATTGAAATTTCACAGCATGATACTTATGTTTGCCCATTTTGTGGGAAACAAGCTATGAAAAGACAATCTGTTGGAATTTGGCATTGCAAGAAATGTACTAAGACAATAGCTGGAGGTGCATGGACACCAACAACCCCTGCTGCTTTAGCCGCTCGTCACAATGTTACTAGGCTTAGGAAATTGGCAACTTCTGCTGAATAGTTAACCTAAAAGTAGTTTTTTAGTAGAAAAAATCTTAACTTTGAGCTTTTTAAAACAAGTGATTTTATTTTCACTAGCATTGAATGGTTTTATTATTATGCCAGTTTTTTCAATCTAACTTATAAGTCATTTATGAATAATAAACATCCTGACAAGGAATTTGGAAAATAGTCTCTAGGAAAAAGGATTAAATGATATGAAAATTAGGGTCAATTCAATAAGTTCAATGCATAAATATGAGAAGAGTCTACAATTCTTCTCCCTTATTGTAATAAAGGTAATTGATATTGAAAAACATAAATCGAATCTGGTTACAGTTTGCACATTTCTTAGAAAAGAAGTTCATAATTCTTATATGACTTAAAATATCCATAAAATTAAGCATACTATTTTACTTTGCACTTAGTCCAGTAGTTCTAAGTGACATAATAAATAATGAACAAAGGGCATAATAATAGACTACACGTAGAAATCACGAGGTATTCAAATGATATTATATTTTCTCCTTCAGAAATGACCCCAGAATTAACTACTGTTATTCGCGCACCTGAAATTTTAGCATTAAAAAGGTACGAAGATCTTTTAAATGATTTTTATGATTACGGCACACAATATAGTAGACAAATAATACTCAAAAGCTTAACTGAAGAATGGCAAATGCATCTTCAATTAACATTTTCTGAAACATATAAAATAGTAACTAATGTCTCAAATACTTTACTACTAAATGAAATTGAATTGATATATTGGAGTATACTTCTTAAAAACAAATTTCAAGGTGTAAAACCAGCTTTGCTTGCTTATTTCACAGCTTTTTTAGCAAAAGGTTATCTTAATAGCGACATGTTTCCATTTGAAGTGTGTATGAATTCGAAAATCCCAAATTTTAGACTACATTTTAATAACTGGCAGCTGGTTTCTGATTTCCCAACTGAAGTTACGGTTAAGGATTTAAATATTAGACTACGACAGCTTACTGAAGAACATGACAAAGGTGTTAAAGATTATGAGTCAATGGTACAACAATTGATTCAAGTTCCAAGAAGGAAAGAGAGCAATGTTTCAGAAGGGATGCTCAGTGAGTTGTCAGTAGATGTTTTCGATATCACTTCACTTGAAGATTTTGAAATTGACTTGTTACTTGAAGCAAAAAACGCTCCAATTAATAAATTAGAGGACTGATTGTATAATTCTTAAATAAATATAAGAATCTTAGTGCTTATAATATCAAATATGCTGCCTAAATTTGTGTTTGACTCAAAAAGTTATCAAAAAGAGTCATCCCATAGACGAGTGAATTCTAATATAGTTGATGCTAATTCGAAACCTGTAAATGCGCATAGGAGAACACTTTCTAACTCAGATCTGAAAATAAGCCCAGTAAGTTCATATCAGCAAAATAGTCCTTATAAATCCAAACCACAGCTGATATTGCCTGATTCATTGAATTCTTCAGCAATACAGCCTTACCTCCAAAACGATGAAAACAACTTTTTAGAGGTTTTGGATACATCGATTAAGCATTTTACTAGCATTAATACTGTTAGTAATCCTCTTAAACAAATTGCTGAACTCAAAAACCAAATCGCTTATCTAACCAAAAATATCGACACCCTCAAAGAAAATCGGGCCAAACTAGCAACGAAATACACTTCCCTCGTAGCTAAAAGCCAAAAATCCGACCAAGAAACTGAAAAACTTGAAGAATACCTCATACAACTAAAAACCCACACTGAAAAACTCAAACTATCAGTGCAGAAAACAGAAAACGACCTTAAAATCCTCAAGAAAAAAAACCAACAAAACGATTTCGGTCCTGTTTCCAACTTTCATAAAGAAAACCGTAGCAGCACATTGACAAAAAATGATAAATTCGCAAATTCCTCAAACGATGAAATCGATGTTTTTAATGCTGAAGAAAATACTTGCATGCCATTTAGCGACCCATTCCAATTCGCTAACCCATCTCCAAAAGTTCTAGTAAAAAATTTCTATTCTAGACCTTTAATAAAGAAATAAATATACACTTACAATATAAAAAAAATAATCAAAGAGACTTTTTTTTTGTTTTTTATATATAAAATGGCTTCATTAAGATTGTTTTACTTTATAGAAAAGCATGCAGTGAAAGCTAGGGATAATCCGATGTGGAAGGATTTTATTAGACAAAACAAGACATTTTTAGATGAGAACCCAAAGATTGTGACTGATTTGGCTTTGTTGGTTAGATCGACTGATGAGTATAAGGTATGAGGTATTTAGAGATTGCTTGAGATTTATAATATTGGTGTGCATAGAGATATGAAGCAGCAGGTGGAGAATGTTGCCATGAGATGTGGTTTGAAGGTTAGATAGGGTTGTTTAGTTTTTAGATTATATGTTTGATAGGCAAAAATTAGGGTTTTCTAGGGTTGTTTTGATAAGGGTGAATTTTATGAGGGAAATACAGAGAAAAGATGATTTTTTTTTTGAATTTTATGTTGGAGTATGATGAAAAGTGGTATATTCTTTTATTTTGTGTGGTGATGATTTAGAGCATTTTCTTAGATGCGCATTTTTTAATGACTGTTTTCTTGTTATCAATAAAATCATATTTTATGTAATACTATTATTGTATAAGAAAATCAGCCCTTAAACCTAAAGAGTTTTTTTTGAAATTAAAGCTCATGAAGAATTGACTTTAATTCATTTTTCCAGCTGGGTTAGGGATAAGTCACGACAATAAACCCATCCCTCCTATAAAATGGAAATTTTTTCCCACAAGTATTTTACAGTCGGAATAGTCTACATCTTAAAAAAAAAACATAAAGAAAAAATTGAGCATTCTGAGTTTTGAGCATTGCTATCGTTAAACAAAACTCAAAGTTTAGCCAAATCCCTTATAAAAAATCTTATTTCACTCTAAAAATCCACCAACTCCTACTTTCCTTATAAAAATAAAACCCTTCACTTTTGTACTTATTTTACATACCATTTTATTATAAAACCCTTATTTTAATCTATTTCGCCAAGCTTTTTAAATCCAAAGACCAAGAGAAATTCTATAATTAAAGCAACTAATCTCAACCTCATGATTAACAAAACATCAATCATACCATTCACAGACCAAGTTCCTAAATAAAAAATTCCCAAGTTGAGACTATCCATCAATAATAAACCAAAAACCTAGCCTAATTCTAATAACTTAGATAAAGTAATCGATAAGCAAAGTAGCCATTTCATCAGGCTGTAAATAATTCTTAAGCCAGATCTTGCAAATCATATCTTCAGCGCTCCAATAAACATTTGCAGGAATAAAAGTTTGCACCATACCATTAGAAATTTTATATACTGACTCAGGAGCAGCAGTACATCCATAGAAAATCAACGTAGAAATATAAGGCCATTCACCTGTCTGTCTTGAATACCCATAGCTAAGTTGTTGAAGTGTCAAAAAGTCAAAAGTGCTATTATGAGAGAAAAACTGATACTCAACTTCTAAATAATTCCCATTTGCCATATTACCATAAGTGCTTCCATCATCAAAAATAACTGATCCTATAGCTTCAACCCCAGGTCCTTGAACAATAATAAGGCTGATATTAGAATATCTTGTATCTCTTAATGACATAGCATTATTATAATTATCGACAATAGGAATAATAAACCCTTGAGCAACATGAATATTAATAAGCCCAGGCCAAGGCATGTTTAAATAAACTGAGTTATCATAATCTAAGAAAATATACTCACCAGTATAAAGGTCATACCACATATCATCAGGGAAGAAAGATGTTGACCCTGTAATTCCATACCAAAGACAAGGATGGACAATAAGAGCTTTTCCTAACATAAAAGAAGTTGTAGCATTGTATAATAAATTCATATCATTAGGATATTCCCAATATGCAGGTTTGAAAAGCTGACCACCTTCAAGGCTGATTTTCATCATATGAGTATAAAAGTATAATTGCAACATGTATTTGTTACGAATTGACATATTATTGGTTTCTAATAATAATGGTCCAAATGCCCAAGGTTCTTGAGGTATTGATTCATCTTCATTATGATTACGAGAAAACGGATACATTGTTCCTAGTTGGGTCCATCTAGAGCATAATTCTAGGTTAGTGCTACCGAGGAATCCACATATATCAGCACCCATCATGGGGATTCCAAACATCCCGAAATTGAAAATTCCTGTAATAGAATATTCCATATAAGACCATTGGGAAAAATTATCACCTAACCATTTAGATGCCCATTTACCATGACCTGGAAAAGAACTTCGAGATAAAATAAAAGGACGTGTTTGCTTTTGAATAAAATATTGGGCAGCTGTTTTACTTTCTAGATATCCATATAAAGAATGCATATTATACTCAGTAACCCCATTTGCATGAGTTGCTGCTACATCCAAAGACTCAATGTTAATATCTTGCCCTGGGGTCCAAGGCATTGTAAGGTTATTAATAATTGTTGTTTGGTAGCCAACACATCCATTAACAAAGTTACTAACTTCATTCATATCAAGCCAGACTCCTGAAAATGATACAAGTTGTTGGAAGGTATTTAAAGCTTTAACCCAATATATTTGAGTATCTGGGTTGAGCCAGTCAAGAAAAGTTGCATTACCAGGCCAGACTTTACCTACACAAGGTGCACCCTGAACATAAGGGTTCATAATCCAAATACCCTGATTTGTACCATTAATATAATAAGGATCACTTATATTCTGAGCAATACCAGCATCAACAATGGGTATATAATTTTTCCCAGTAGCTAATAAAGTGTCTACAAGCTGAGTAACATTATTCATAGGATAATTAACTGGATCATAAATAAAATCTTCAAAAGCAGACATATAATCAATATCATTCCATAATCCATCTAAAGGTAAACCATATAAAGTATAATTATCATATATTTGTGTGAGCATTGATATGTTTCTATATCCCCAACGACTTTGATGCCATCCTAAACTCCAATATGGGACTTCAACAGGTGGGCCCATAAGCTGATGGTATTGAAAAACTACATCTTCAGGTGTTGGGCCAATAAAAAGCCATAAATCAATTATCCCCCCAGTTGACCTAAAAGATAAAGACTGTGGACCAACAATAGCTTGCATAGCATTAGCATTATAAAAAAGTCCTCCAAAAGCAGAACCGGTTTCATCATCAATTATCATATAAAAAGGATGTACACTATACATATTCCCTTCTTGTGATTGCCCATTATCAACAGGTGATTGCCTATCTCTTGCCCACATAGTATAAGTCCCAGTAGGAAGTATAAATGAAGATACCCTTTCCCCAAGTCCAAGAACATTAATCCCATAGTTAAAAGTACTAGTAAAAAGTAAATCTTGATCATCATAACTAAACCAATAAGATGGATCCAAATTAAAAATCACTCTATTATCTGATGATCTGACTACTTGAATTCCCATAGGATTTTCGCTTACTGTAACATTATAAAGACCTAAATTACCTTGGATGGTATAATTAGTAAAATCATATGGCACTTCAAAACGTGTATTTTGTTGATCAGTTATTCTTATACGAATACGCTGTGGGTTATCATAGGTTATATTGAGAAAAAGTTTGGTAATCACGGTCTCGTTTGCACTTTGAAGATTTCCTAGATGATATGTTGCTGTAGCTGTTATTCCTGATGTGGTGTAAAGGATGTTGGAAAGATCGTATGGATTGCTTTTACCTTGTTCGAGCCTTGAGGCTGAAGGGAGGATTAGACACACTAGAAGGATTATTAAGCTTGGTAGTCTTCCCATATTTATTATTCACCAGGGAAAAATGTAAGATATTTAGGATTATGGTTTGATTAAGATATCAATGTTTGGATAAAGGTTTTGCATTGATTTTTGGAGGCAATTTTGGTAAGGTCACGATTATAAGAATGATTTTTATAGCAAATAGGGATATATTATAATTATATATGCAGAAAACTAGCTATGTAATCAATGTATATCTTGATTGTATGTATCTAGAGGATTTATATTTAATATTGCTTTTGTTGAATAAAATACACCTTTTTAAGGCTGTGAAATTAGTATTAGTTTTAGTTAGGAATTATCGCTTGGCTGTTGTCCAGCCCTATCATAAAATTAAAATCTCAATAAAATCCTACCTTTCCTCACACAACCCAAAAAAAACATCTACAAAAAGCCTAATAATTGACATCTAAACATAAGAAATTTATACTAGTTCACCGTAATAATCCTGAAACTAGTAGTCGTACCTTCAATAAACGAGTCTTTTTTATTGCCAACAAAAACAACGACATCTCCAGATTTAACAATTTCATGTTTCACACAAAGTCCAATTGCCACATTTTCATTATCTTTCCCAGGATTAGTATCAGTAAAAATTGGATACACTCCTCTAACCACCCTTAAAAACTTCAAAGTCTTAATCGAATCTGTTATAGCAACAACCATACATGAAGGCTTAAATCTAGAAATAGCCTTTGCAGTTTTACCACTTCTAGTCAAACATACAATCGCTTGAGATGCAACTTTTTCTACAGCCTCTGCGGCGAAATAGCAAATCCCATTCATAGGACTAAGAGGTGTAGCTAAACTTTCATATACTAATCTTCTCTGTTCTGCATAATTAACATATTGTTCTGCCTCAACACATATTTTATGTAAAGCACGAACTGCTAGTTCAGGATAATGTCCATAAGCAGTTTCTCCAGTAAGCATAAGTGCATCAACTCCATCTAAAACAGCACAACAAGCATCAACAACTTCAGCTCGTGATGGTTTATCATTAAAAACCATACTTTCAAGTACTTGAGTTGATATAAAAACTGGCATGCCCATTTTATTACACAAGGACACTAAAGATTTTTGAAGCTTACAAACTGCAGAATGAGATGTTTCAACACCTAAAATCCCTCTGCCAATAGAACATCCATCTGAAGATTTCAAATAAACTTTAGGGTTTTCAGCTGTTTCTTTTGTCTGAATACCAACAAACCTCTTAACATTAGGAGGTGTAGCAAATGATAACAAATCATCAAAATCCTCTTTATCTCTAACTTGTTTATATATAATAATATCAATATCCATAGGTCCAGCCCATTCTAATAATCTTATATCTTCAAGTTCATTATTCACAGTATTACAGACAAAATTACTTGTGTTTAAAAAATTCAATGGCTCCCCATTTTCCAATATGCATTCATTTTCAGCTCTACAATGAACAACTTTTTGTCCTTTTAATGTCTTAGGTTTGCTTCTTTTATACCGTTCAAGTCCAGAATCTTGTTCAATAATAACTGAAGGGATTTCATTATATGACCCAAAAGATTCAGTGAATGATCCAAGACCTTCGATTTCTGTGACTGTGAAAATAGCTTTGCCAAATTCAACAAGAAGCTTATCACCTGGTCTAACCATATTAGGGAAAGCAGGATTATTACACATGATTGTGTTTGGTTCATTACCTGAATATTTGCTGGTTACAATTCTAATCTCATCACCAACAGATAAAGAAAGCTGACAGCCAGCATTAGCATTACCTATTCTTATATCCCCTTCACGTAAACTAAGGATAACACATACATTTCTTCCAACTATGATTTCAGCTTCTCTAAGGTTTTTAAGGACTTTTTCCCTTTCTTCACCTTGTAGGAACCGAGTTGTAATTCTCACAGCATCGATACCGGCTTGTAAAAGTTTAACAAGGGCTTCGATTGAACTTGACGCTTTGCCCAATGTGACAATTATTTTAGTCTTTCTTGAGTTGAGCCCTGTTTGCATATGAGATTATTATATGATTTAAGAGGAAAAAAGATGTGGATGAAAGAAATTTTTAAAGCAGGGGAAGATTATGGATTAATAGGGTTACTGTTTATTAGCACCAAAAATCCGCTCATATTCTTCCATAACGAGAGCTAGGTCAACTTCTTGCTCTTGAGAGGAAAAGTATGGGTGGACTTGTAAACGCATAAAAGTTAAATGGTCGTTTAAATACCCTGGTTCAGCCATTTTCTTGATTGGCAGGCGGGATTTTTTCTCAGGCATTTTTCCGAACTCTTTCATCCTACTAGCTTCAGTGTCTAGTTTTCTAGCAACAGTTTTATCCTTAGCTGACTTTTTCAGTTCCTCTTGGTTTTCTTCATCTCTTCTATCTTTATACCTGTCATAAGCTTTGCTGCACTCTTCTAAAATACACTTTAAATTCAAATCTATAGCCAGATTTGGGTAATCATTATATTCAGCATTATCTGTTATAAGTTCTAACATGAGCTTTGAATACATAACCAAATATACAGCTTCAGTTTCTTCATGTGAGTATTCAGGTCTTATATCCCCATAAACCAGTCCTTTAAAATAAACTTTAATTCCATTGTCCTCAACAAATAAATTCTGTAAACCAGCTGGGGTTTTAAGTGAATGGGTGCATTTATGAAGTAAATCAGTAAAAGCATTTAAAAGCTCTTTAGACCAGAACTTCATCAAAACATCACTACTAATAATTGATTTCTATATATTCTTTACATTATTGTATATTTTCTTATAGTTCAACCCTCTCAAAATATCGAAAAAATACAAATTATAATTTTCGTCGCTCAAATCATCAAAACCTAAAAACTTGTGAAAATAATTAGAAAAAAACAGTTGCTTTAAAGCATCAGCTTCATTAATAAAATCTTGCATGAACTGATAGTCTAAGAAATTCCTTGGGATTTTTACTACTTCAACTGGAATATCCCTTCTAGCACAATACCCAAGTTGTTTTATTACCCCATTTGTATACTCTTTATTAATTTTTATAGGCCTGTTTCTATATTGAACAGCTCTAACTTTTTCTTTATGCCATTCTTTTTCTAATCTGGTTATATTTTCTTGTTGGTATACATGTGCTGTTTCGGCTGTTTTGTATTTGTCGTAAATTTTATCATAAACAACACGTTGGATATCTTCTGAGTAACTATTAAGCTTTTCTAAGGACTTTTCAAGAATGCTTTGGACTTTTTTGACTGAAGCTAAGTCTGCATATAATTTTAAGACTAACATGCATAACTCGTTTGGGCTTAAGGATGAGATGTCCCACATTTCGAATGTATCCCTACCTTGGATTAACCTTGAATGGAGCCTTAGAGCATGTTCGACTATTTGATGAATTTCAGGCTTTGTGTCGACAACCTGGGCCATTGTAGCAATGATACTCTCAAAAGATGCAGGAAACGAAGGGATGTACTTTTCTAAAGTCTCTTTTTCAGCAAAAGATAATAGCTGAGCTTTCATTAGTAAACTCATGAAGAAATTCCAAGTCTCTTTGTTCATGATTTCGTTGTTTCCGCTTGTCGCTTGCAAGAACACATGCTTGAGTTTTCCGCCTTCCATATTTATTATGAAAAATTTATATTTGTTTTTGAGTTTAGGTCTGGTTCTTGGGATGTTTGATATGAACTATATAGTAGAGTTTAAAAGAAAAGACATTTTAGAGGTTTTTGATTAGTATGACAAAATATGTGAAGGTTTTTTAAAGAATTTATCTCAAAAAAATGTGTAAAATTTAGATATATTGGATTAATCGAGTATATAAGAATTAGTCACTTATATTTTTTTTTATCTCAATTTGATATTATGGAAGAAAAAATGTGTTGGAAGAAGTGAGAATGGAAGCTGGAAAAAGAGGAATTTTATGGAAATTGAGATTATTAGATGAGATATTAATGAGTTATTTGAACATTTTAGGTCAGCTATAGAGGATTTCACTAAGCTGTTGGAGGTGAAGTTTAATTATTTGATAGAAGATATGATGGATTTTGGATAATATAATAATAAAGATATGAAGTAATACAAGTTATAAGATAATTTTTTCATTAGAGAATTATTGGAAAATATTTTTTAATAAAGGTATATTTGTATTTAAAGATATTTTGTATAAATTAAATGGTTTTTACTTAAACTTTATCTTTATCATATTGTAAAATCCTAGTCAAAGTATAACCCTGCATCAAAACAACTCCAATAATTACCCCAAATTTTATCAAAACACTGCACAAAACCCTATCAGAAATATTTTCAGCCAAATCTCTATGCACTTTTTCTCTGATTTCAGAAAATTGTATATTATTATAAACATCATCTAAAAGTTTTCCTAATTTAGAAAACCCTTCAGCTAAAGGGAAAATCTCTTCTATAGTCGGATAATCATAAGTAAAGTTTTCAAGAGCATAAATTTTATAATCAAAAGATATTTGCTTAAGAAAATTATCTTTGCTATAAAAGCATAAGTGATATTTACCATTAAGTTCAGCTTTAAAATCTTTTTTACCTTCTCTTGTTTGTGGAGTATTAGAAAAAACTACAGCGCTTAAAGGATCATATACTATAATAATTACATTTAAATCTTGTTTACCTGAAATAATATAAGTAATTAAAATATTGTCATCAGTTTTAGCTTTAATATAAAAACATTGACCTTGATTCTTACCTTGTATTTTGAATGATAAGCCTGATACAAAAATGACTAAGGATAAAATAATAAGCATATTGTCTTGATTTAATATCGAAATATTATATTGAAATATGCTTAAGAACTATAAAAAGATAATAATATTTATAAGATATTCAAAGGTTAATGATAAGAATTTTATATTGAAAACATATCTAAATGATTGATATTAAATACTGGCATAATTTTATAATTATATACCCATAAATTTTACATCAAAAGCCATTAATTCAATGATCCCAATCTGTGCCCATAAACTCAATCAAACTTTTATTTATTACCCACAAGCCATCTGATTTTTAAAAACTCAATATAATTATTCATATTAAAAGTATCTACTCTCATTTCTTTACTAAAATTAATATTACTAACTTTTATTATCTACTCATTGATACCCAAACTGATTCATATACATAGAATTCATCCATGAAGAATAATACATCCACTGCATAGTCATCATAACCTCAGCTAAATTCTGCATATAAGCTCCTGGGGGTTTTCTTACAGTCTCTTGTTTAACTTCTTCTTGTGGTTTTGCAACAACAGGGTTTTCCTTTTTCTCAACTTTTTTTTTCTTATAAACCCTTATCTTATACAAAGGCCCTTGTTCAAAAACTTGCTTTCTTGGCAATTTTTTCCATTCTGCAATATTTCTTACTTTTCTTTTTCTCGCAAAAATGCACAAAAATATAATCGACACTAAAAATTCGAAGTTCTCTTAATACCCTTTTACATAAACTAAGTGCTTGAAGATTAGAACCAGCTGTAAAGTTCACGTTTTTTGTATTGACAGTTATACCTTTTGCTTGAAGGATTTGGCAAGTCACTGTATTCTCTAGCTTTTTAGATTTAGATGATGCGAACTCGGGCTGATACATTTGTATAGGTTTACGGATTCTTGTTGAATATCTTGAAGTTATGTTGTCTGTAGGTGAGGTATGATCTTCTGAAGGAGGTGAATGGGTATCCATAATATTTAATATCAGCAGAAAGCTGTAAAACTATTGGGAAATTAAAATTTAGTTTGAATTTCTTTATGAAATATATGGTTTAGCATATTAAACCTAGCGACTCAAGACTTTATAGGTAAAGTTCTCAAAATAACTAAATCTGAGTTTGAAGAATCTGTTATAAATATCAAGTTAGCTTACAATACATGAAAAAATACCCTTATATATAACAGATTAAGAATGGTAAAAAATTTTATATAAAAATCAGTCTTCATAAAAAAGAACTCGATCGTATAATAACAAGAGAAAATGGGAATGATTTGAAGTGAACAAAATGAAGTATTTAGAAGTATAGAAGTTATAGAAAATACTATATCTTATAGTTCATTATTTAAAAATACTGATACTTACTCATATAAACATGCTATTGGGATTTTAGGATCAATAATACCTTGTAACTTCTCAGCAATCATAATTTTATTGTCAATTTCTTCAATAATACTAGGGAATATATAGATAATCAAACCAAGTGAAAAGTTTTAACAGTTTATCAGAATTTTTTTGAAATGTTTTTAGAATCAGGTTCCCCAATTATTGTTACAAATATAGTTTATGGAAGTAAAAGAGACTGTTAATTATATATTAGAACACCCTGAGATAAAAGCTGTGAGTTTTATAGAATCAGTTATGTAGGGACTTTTATATATGGAAAATGTAGTTTTTATGGTAAACGAGTGAAGTGAACTATGGATGCTAAGAATTATTATGTTGTTATATTTAATTCTGATAATAAAGATACTATAAATACTATAGTAAGTAGTGCTTTTTGGAGCAACAGGGTAAAGCTGTGTAGCTATAAGTGTTATTGTTTTAGTTGAGAGGCTCAAATTTGAGTTGATAATATTGTAGATAAGACAAAAAGTTTGTATAGGTGTTGATTTAAAACGATATTGGGTCATTGTACAATAAGGAACATAAACAAAAATAGAAAAACATATTGAAATCGAGATAAAAGAGAATGGCAAACTTGCTTGATGGGAGAAAAATTATAGTTTTAGACTATGAAAAAGGTAACTTTATCAGGCAGACCATTTTTGATAACATCACCCCAAATCACATATTTTACAAAGATGAGATATTTGAACCTACCATTAGAATACTCAAAGTTAACACCCTAGATAAAACTTTAGAACTAATCAATAAAAACCCATATGGCAATAGTACTACTATATTCACACAATCAGATTCTGTAGCTAGAAAATATCAAATATAAATTGAAATAGATCAATTTTGGCATAAATACAATCCTCAACCATTATTCAACTTTACTGGAAACAAAGATTCTTCTAGAGGTGACAACAATTTTTTAGTAAAGTTATTAATTTTTTTCCCAAATCAAAAACAATCACAATCAATTGGAAATAATTTCCCAATATATAAAAAATCTAAATATTTCCAATAATAAAGTAATTAATCATTGAAATTAAACACATAAGTCTTGATTTTGTCCCAAATATTGTGTTTTCTACGAGGTTTTCTTATTTGGTATGAATTTAGATAAGGGTCTTCATTAAGATATGTGAAGTTATTTTCGCCTCGGGTTTCAGTTTTATTAAGCATCATAACCCCAATCATACGATTTTCTAATATAACCTGACCATTTAGATTTAATGCGCTATTGGCTGATTTGATTTCACGGTATCGAACACCTATACAGTATCTACTAATATCTTTTATATAGTCAATAACCCCATATTTTTGTAGTTTCTGGATAATTTTGTCTTTTTCTCCATCTTCATAGCCGAAGACTATTATTTGATAATCTTCTTTGCCTAATGAAATTGGAGATGGAGGCTGGGTATAGACTAGTCTAGTTGGAGGTTGATGAAATTTAGTTTGTGGGGACTCGTTACGGCTTCGAAAGGTCTTGAGTACAGCAGGTGTTTCAACACAACTAATATCACTCTTGTACATTTTATATTTTTTCTTTATATTTGAGATTATGGGTAAGTTTTAGGTAGTAAAAAAGATTTTGTGATATGAAAATTATGGATGATTAGCTTTTTGTCATAGGAAATTATTATTGAATTGGGATAATAACTCTATCTAATTAAGCTTAGCTAGTCTTGGGGGGGTTATTGACGGTGAAAGTCAAATTAGTGCTTATGTCAACACCAAGATATGAGTCTGATTTCACTTCAATTTCCAAAGACTGCTTCCCAGTCGCGAATCCGAGCTTCCTATCCAATATGATTTTAATACCACTATCCTCAACTTTATCATCAAATGCCTGAAGTACCTTAACAGCAAAAACCCTCTTCCCATCACTGATAACAACCCAGATTCTTTCCCTTTTCTCAAACCCTAAATCCGCAGTTTGAACTAAATCCTTATCTCTCTTCCTTTCTTCATCAAATTTCCTTAAAACTTCAACTTTAATTGTAGCAACATCCCCAAGTCTATAATCATCTTCTCCCTCAACATAAATTTTAGCATTAATTTCATATTGAGGGACTTTTTTAATAAATTCTTTGATTTTTTCAGCATCATTTTGAAGTATTTTAACACTTGGCTTAGGTTGTTCTAAGATTTTTTTTAAGTCTTGGATTTGATCTATTCTTTTCAATGTATTATATTCATCAAGATCAGGGACCATTGCGACAACAGGAAGTTGGAATTGAAGCTTATGGACTAGTCTTCGGGAAAAGTCTAATAAGAGATTAAATGTGTTAGGGCTGATTTTTTTTCCTTTAGGCATTATATTGATGAAAAATGCAGATTCGATAACTGTTGTGATAATTTTCAGTGTAGTTTCTAGAATTTTGAGCTGGTCTTTTTTCAATGACTCAGAAATCTCCACATGATCTAAGTGAGCTAAAAGCAAAAAGATCACTTTGATCATTTGTGGACTGACTTGTTTACCTTTAGGAATAAATGCAGTATATTGTCGAGTCTCATTAAGCATATTAAGTTCAGCCTCTTGTTCCTTAGAAATTCTCAAATTCCTAAACTCCACACTAAGGGAAATCATATACAACAGTTGCTTATAATTAAGACTATCATGCACAAGTGATATATAAATCGGTAGATTTTGTTGTGAAACTCCATTTTTGTCAAGTTCACCACCTCCTCGCATCCACATAACAATTCCACATGGGACAATAACAATTATAAGTAAAAATCCAAGAAGAATTGGGATTTGGTTTTCTTGTTTAAATAGGAACTTAGGTAATCCAAATGAGAGCTATATAAAAAGTACTCTAAAGCCTGTTGGCCCATCTGGATTTCCATACTTTTCATAGTTAAACTTAGCTTCAGGGTCAGTCAAAGTTTTATATGCTTTAGTTATAAGAATATAATAATCTTGATAATCTGGATTTTTATCTGGATGATATTTCTTGCTTAGTTCTCTGAATGCAGTTTTTACTTCTTTTTCTGTTGATGTATGAGATAAGGATAAGATTTCGTAAGGGTCAAATGGCTGCTGAGGCTTTTCTGAACTTACTATGGATCCTATGGAGTAGATAAATCCGCTGAGTAATATACCGATAAAGACTAAAGAGATGAAAATGCATAGCTTCGAATGGGATTTTAGATCTTTTAGGAAACAGTAAAGGACTGGGATAAGGACTATCCCTAGGATGCTTGTCACAAAGATAGAAGATGCGTATTCGTCTTGTGACATTGCTTATTATATTAAGGGGTAAATTTTTTATGTTTTTGTGATTGGATGAATTATTAGGTGAGGAATGAGAAAGTTATAGGGTTGAGATGGTTTTTAATGTAAGTGAAAGATGTGGAGAGGATTTGTGATTTTTTAGTTATGAGAAAAAGATAGGTTAAGAGAAATAAGATAAAGTGTATAAGGATTTTTTAGAATAAAGTGATATATTTAGACTAGTAGTGTTTTTTTAATAGTATTTTAAGAAATGGTAAATATTTTAGATTTTTTATTATAATTTTTATAGCTTATAGTTAGAATTTAGTATGAAAATTAAGTTTTTTATTTTACTTATTTTTTAATAGTTTATTTTCATCTAAACAGACATCTGAATAAAAAAAATTAAATTACCTTGAACATAACTATAATACGGTTTTATATAACGAATAATAAATTAATCTTGAAAACTAATAACTTTAAAAATCCTAATAATTAAAACCCTCAGAATCTTTAAATCTCTTTTACAGCACATATCCACCCTAATTAATCAACCATTTATCCTAAAACAATAAGCATTTCACCAAAATTTCTTCTAATCTTCCATAACAAATTTACCAATTCTGCTAATGAAAAACATTGTAAAAAATCAGCAGTTGTTCCTCCCTGCCTTTCCTATAAAAGCCAGCATCCGATATAAGCCCCAAACAAGAAAAAAACCTGAAGTCCGCATAAGCCTAAAAATCTCAGAAAAAATGTGCAAGGAACTCTGTATTAACAATACCAACACTGATTCTAGTCCTCAAACAGTAGGATATCGTAACCAAAACAATTTCTGTGAAATGCATTCACTAATAATGACCCCAATTAGACTCACAAATGTTGAGATCCCTTTACCTGATTCTATAACCTTGAGTAGTCCGAAAGTGAAGCCAAGGAGAATTAGCACTGCAGCTGGTAGAAGGCGGTCAATAGAAGGTAGAAGTTTTAGTAGGACTTTTGCTGAAGTTCCTGCTGAAATCATCACAACAAGGTGCTCAACAAGAATTAAAAGTGCAGACCCAAAAAGAATTGTCATGAGAAGAAGTGAAATGAATATGTTAAGCGATTCAGAAAGATTTTCTCATAGTTTGATAAGAACAAAAACAAATAGAAGCTCAAGCTCGCCTAGAAAGAGTAGAAATGAAAGGGCAAGAGGGATGGAAAGTGGATGCGCTTCACCAATAGTGTTTTCTCCAGTTTATACTAATAATTTTGATTCTTGAATTATTTTAAAATTATGTGATTGTGGATAGTTTAGGAGTTAGGAATTTTTTATAAGATAATAGTGGGGATATTTTTTCAGACGTTGTTAGAGAAATTAAAGGTTTTTATAATTTTTTTTTAAATTGAAATCTTTGCTTTAAATACGATTTGTGAAGTGTATTTTTTACTATATATTTACTATATAGATCTAAAACATATCACATATCTACAATTAGTAAAATCTATTAATAATCCAAACCTTTGCCATCAACACTCATAAGTCCTTTGCTTTTAGATTTTCCTTTTTTCTTCTGCATTTTTTTCTTAATCTTCGCATATGTAGAATCCGCATTAAACTGATGAGTGTTTTCATTAGCAGCCACTTCAGGTATCGGTCTATTCTTAAAATTAAACATACCTCTTTCAGGAAGTTTTGTAAAATTCGTCTGTTGTTCCTGATTAATCAATGCTTGTAAGCTGAATTTTTTCTTAGGTATAGTAATAGTTTCAACCGCATTACTTTCTTTATGTAAAGCTGTATATTCAGTATTTATTCCATAAATTGTCCTACTCCATTTGTCAATAAGATTCTTAGCAAGTTTTTTTATAACTTGAGTTTCATTAGAATTACTATAAATCGCCATAACACTTTTACCCAAGTTGCTACTTTGAAGATTTTCTACTGATATTGGCAAATCTTGTAAAGCTTGAAGTAAACCTGATCTTAAAGGTGTTGATGGGAAAGAACCATCTGGTAATTGACTAAGCCATTTTCCTATGACAACACAACCATTCATTCCTAAGAATAACTCATGATGCTTGCTAACTTTGAGGAATTTTAAAACTTTGTCTAACATTTTAAGTTTGTTCAAAGCTGGGGCGCCATCTTTGTTTGCTTGAATATCGCTTTCTGCAGCTTTGTTCATTGAGTCAAGGAGCTGGTCTATCATGTTTTCATCTTCTTCTTCATCGATTTCATACCGATGAGAAGTTGGGCGCTTTTTTTTTTTCATGAGTAATTCGAACATTTCTTGTTGTTCATCTTCTTGGTCTTCTTGGTCTTCATTGTCATCTTGTTGTTCATCTTCGTTATTTTCTTCTTCGTCTTGAGGTTCTTCTTCTTGCTCGATATCAGAATTTGAATGATTTTTTGGAAGTTTTTTAGGAAGTGAACTTTCTGATTCCTCTTCGGAGCTAAATCCTGGTAGTGAATCTTCTTCACTCATTTATATTTTGGATATAATGAGACTTAGATTTAAGTTTAGATTTTTACATATGCTTTGAAGGGAATGTTTATTTAGGATAAGAAAAGGAATTGAGATGAGATTTTTGTTTACGAAAATGGGGTATTGATTTTTTTTATAAGATGGAATTTTAATCAGATGTTAAATGGAAATTATAGTAAAGTTTAGTTTTATATTAAGTTTAGCATAGAACTTTAAAATCTAGTTATATACCCTGAAGACTTTAAGCCCTCTCTTAATTCCAAGCATCATCAACTTCTTGAGTATTATATTATCATCCTATGTTTTTCATTCTAAACGAATATACAAGTTCTATAAAGCATTGACCTAGAATCAGAAATATCTCAGTATCTTCAAAAAAATAGTGTAACAACCATAACTTATCAGAAAGAGTCTCAATCTTAAAATTCCATAATTTTATGATGAAACTTAATACAAAAAGGACTTGAAATTATTAAAAAATCTCTCATGCTGATGATTATATTTTTTCTTGATAAAATTATCTTTAATATAAAATTACCTTTAATATAAAATTATAAATGGTAAAAACTATATAGTGGGTCGTAAAACTGTTGAACAGTGAGACTAGATATGATGTGCCTAAGTTATGGAGCCACATGGTTTCTAGTCATGATGTTATTTGGACTTGGGAGGAAGAAAAACATATTGCATTAGAAGATCGGTATCCATTTTGTATAAGACTTTCACGATTTTTAGTTCTACAGATGATTTTAATGTGTTCGATTTGCTTTTTATTTGGCAGTGATATAGGAAGATATTATACTCAGTGTGAGAAAAGAAAAGAATGTTATGCTTATTGTAATGAAGATAACTACCCTAATCTTATTTGTGAAAGTTTAAGTATAACAATAATAAGTGGGGGAAATACTTATAATGATTTGTATATTTATCCAAAGCCTAATACTGCAGATTCAAGTTATGCAGATTGTGAGTCTTATATAAAAAATGCTGATGATTTTAAAGAAAGTCCTTCGGATAGTTCAAGATTAGAAAGACTTGATGTATGTTTTGCAAAAACTAGATACCCAGAAGGGAATTATGATGAATATATAGTTTGTGTTAAGTCTTCAGAAGTTTGTGAAGATCTTTATTTACCAAATAGAAGCTCGACTGCTGCAGGAGATTTTGATATAAGCTATGTGTTTATTGGAATTGCTATTGCTAATGTTTTTCAGTATATTTATCAATTTATAGTCATTTATGTGATTAAAATCAAAAATCAAAATACGGAAAATGTAGAAAACATGAAAATCGGCTCTTGGAAATGTTTTGTCCAAACTTTTCTCCTNTGAAAATCGGCTCTTGGAAATGTTTTGTCCAAACTTTTCTCCTAGTATGTAGCGCTATTGTCACTTTATTAGTAATTTGGAAATGTTCACGTATTTCAATGTATGGTTATGCAACTGAGCTTTGGATTACTTTTGGTATAGCTTTTGCTGTAGATCAAGGTAAAAGTTTGCTATTTCATTTCTGTGTTTGGTATTTCCTTTTAAGACGCTGTGGATATTTAAAAGTTACTGAAGATCAGTTTGTTAATGAAAGATGGCTGATGGAAAGAAGGGACAAAATGTTGTTTAATATGCGTAAATCTTGTGGGAAAATTATGGATAGCATGTATTATAAAAGATTTTCTATCATACTTTTGGTAATTTATGCAATTTTTGTCCTGATTGTTCTTAGTATTTATTCGCAGTTGAGTGATACTTATGTATTGGATGTTATGGATCAAGTTTTTATAAGCATTTTCCTTTTTGAAATCATTTGTAATGTGTTTGTCCAGTCAATAGGCTATTATAAAGATTATTTCAATATTTTTGACACTGTGATTGTCCTTGTCAGTTTTATTATGTTTTTTGTTGGGCAAAACACTAAAGGGCTTGCGGTGCTAAGACTGCTTAGGCTGGCCAGATTGGTGATTGTCTTAAGAAAAGTTAGTGTAACAAAAAGAAACAATTCAGGGTACGCTACTGCTCTTGAAGAGACCCTGGCCATACTGAAAACCCTAAAATCAGAAAAAAAACTGAGCTTCCGACAGAAAAAAGAGCTCACCTGGGCAATAGAAATCATAGAAAGCAATAAACTTTACGATGTGTCTATAGACCAAAAGGTAGAAAAAGGCTCTGGACAAGTTTCTCAAGATGCAGAAGCCAAAAAGTGGATCGCCATGGCAACCAAAACATCCAATGACCCTTTACAATGGTTTGATAGGGATCTTGATGACTATTTATATGAACGTAAACGTGATAATGATTTTGGTGAAGATAAAGGAATGTTTGAAGAAGAATTCCGCCAGCATGTTCCATTACCTGATAGAACACATTTCCAATTAGAAAAAATCTTTGATGATATCGCCAAATGGAGATTTAATTCTTTTCAATATTTTGAAATGTGTGGAAACCAAATGATTTCGCATTTTATTTTTAGGCTTTTTCACTTTTATGATATTTTAAGGAAATTTCAAGTACCTGTAGTATCGCTAAAGAGTTTTTGTAATGCAATTTTTGAAGGGTATTCTAGTTCTAACCCATATCACAATGCAATTCATGCTATTGATGTAACCCATCGATATAATTATTTTATTGTCTCAGGGAATTTGATGAAATATATATCAGATCTTGATATTATGGCAGCACTTCTAGCTTCAGTGATTCATGATTTTCAACACCCAGGTGTTAACAATGAATTTCTTATTAAAAAGTCTCATGCCAAAGCTGTTAGATATAATGATATCTCAGTACTTGAAAATCATCATTTAGCAAGTGCCTTTGCTGTACTTCTTGACCAAAATTGCGACATTACAATCGACTTAACCGAAGATCAATACTGGGTCCTTAGAACTAGCATTATAAAAATGGTCATGAGCACAGACCCCAAACTTCAAGAAGAGACAATTGGATCATTCAAAAACTATCGAGGCCTACCAAACTTTCCTAACAATGATAAAGAAAAACAAATTCTTATGAATATGGCCATGAGGATTTCAGACTATGGAAACCCTCTTCAACCTCATGACTTATACTTTAAATGGATGGCTTTAATGATGGAAGAATTTTATCAGCAAGGCGATATAGAAGACCATCTTCAAATGGATTATTCTTCACCATTTATGAACAGAAGAGAAACAAACCCTTATGCAGCTCAGCTTTCTTTTATAAATATTGTTGTTGAACCAATGGCATTAATATGGGTTGAATTCCTTCCTGATATAAAAGAAGATGTTTTAACTAGAGGGCTTATGGAAAATAAAGAAATCCTCAAGCAGAAATCAGAACAAGTTATAGAAAATAATGATGAAGAAGACCTTAACTTGCCTGATAAAAAAAAGCGTCGTGATCATATTCTTAGTATGGATAACTAATAGAATAAAATATAAAATCAATATTTTGATAAGGTTATTGTAAAATAAATGGTTGGATTTTTTATTGTAGTTATAATTGGTGAATTTTATGAAGGTCTTTTGTAGAAATTTTATTTGAAGGATAGGATTATAGCTGTGATAGAAGGGGAAGAGACATTTTGTTATATTAAAAATGGATAGTTTATTATTATTGTTTTAGAGTATTAATGATTAAGGATATTAGCACTTGGAAATATTCTTTGTATATATTTGCCCCTAGAATTGAAAGATCGGGTTAATTATCACTTAGATGGCTCAGGAAGATTTCGTTATATAATGGATAATAGTGGTAGATTGTTTAAAGTATTTTCCTAGTGGGATAGAAGATGTTTTGAGGAATCTTTGAGAAAAATAATTGAAAGAAGGAATAGAGGTATATTTATCAAGACTATGCATGATAGGTGGATGCAAAAATTAGGAGAGTTTTGATGATTAACAGTGAAATTGCTGGAAATATGGTTAATATATTGGTTTCACTAAGGTGAAGTATAGTTAAAGAGATAATTTAGATTGGTTGATATTATGAGGTGCTGTCCTTTCATTAGAACTTTATTTTGATTTATCTATCGTTATATATCAATTAAACTTTTCTGAAATTGGTGTTTTTTGTATTTAATTGTGATATTCTTGTTATATATCTATTTATTCGGTATCGAGCAATTTCAAGCTTGCTTATAAGACAATTGCATGTGTAGATGTCGAAGACTATGAACTAAGAGCTTTATACTTATTTCAAATACTTTCTCACAAAGTTTTCAACAATTTCTAAGTGCTTTATTAGCATGTTTTCATCAATGTTAACTTTTTAAATTTTTGATCATGGTTTTTAGGAATTTTCATTGCTTTCTTGCAGTTTTTATAAAGAGTTTTCCGGTTGCATGCTATGAAATAGTGATAAACTTTCCTAAAACTATTCAAAATTAAGAACTAATTTTACAATTATATAAATGGAAAATAGAAGGCAGCATGAAGTTCAGCAGGCTCTTCAGCAGCAACACGCTCTTATGAAGAACTTTGCTAAAATCACACATAACTGCTTTCTAAAGTGTGTAACAAGACCTGGAAAAAGTCTTTCCCATACTGAAGAAGCTTGCACAAATAATTGTGTTGACAGATATCGTGACACGCAAATGTTTTTGATTGAAAGGCTTCAAGCTCAAGCTGAAAATGAAAATTCTAAGCAAGGGTCACAAGGTCTTAGTTAGAAATACTTTATTTTAAGAGTTTTAGTTTGAGAATATTTTAGAGTTTTTTATATGTAATATTTTTAAGAACTTTTTTGATAGGAATTTTTTTATTGAAGAAGAAGAGTTTTTAGTAGGATTAAAAGTTTTAATTTTGATGAAAAAACAGAAAAATCATATTTATGTGAAGAATGAAATAATTTGATTTATGATTTTTGATTGGTTCGGTATGATAAGTTTTTTTTTTTGAATTTTTGGGAAAGGTTGGTTTATTAAGAATTATTTTTTTGGTAGAAAATTGTGATAAAATTTGATAATAGTGAATTTAGTTTATTTTAGAATGCTATAATATCTATTATACTTACAAAATCAAAAATAAACTAAAAATTATCTTATGATTATACTGATTTCCCAATTAGCAGTCATAAATCTCATCATTCCATAAAAATTAGTATAAAGTAATTATATTAAATTCACCTAAACTTTTTTAATCACTATTTAGATACTTTCTCTAAACTCTTTCTTTTTAATAAATCTCTCACTTCTCCTTAAGGTATATAATTTCTACCTGTATTCTTTGATTAATATAATTTTCATTCATTGAGGATTCAAAAATATTATATTAGTTTTCTTCTATAATTCCCAATGTAGGATTAGGTAATCTGTATTTAAATAACTATTTTGGGATAAAAGATTTTTCATTTGAATCTGATAAGCCAAAGGTAGATTTAAAAGCTAATATTTTTAAAAGATAGCTTGAAATCAAGCCCAGGCATTTGAGATAGAGGAATTGATTTTTTTTTAAAGGATGTCTTAGATCTTACAGGAATTATAAAAATACTTCAAGGGTTTGATTTTGGTTTTTTTTTTAATAGCAATGAAATATTTCCTTTGTTTACTTTGATGAAATGTTTTTTTGAGAAAAAAGTTCTACTTAGCTTTTCATTTTATAAAATTTATATATCCTCTTCTTATACATTTAAGAAATTTATAGTTTTACTATAGCTGCAACTTGCCTTTAATAAGAATTTTAATTATTATTAAGATAAAAATCATAGTTTTGCCATAAATCTCTTCTATCTTATTATAACAAACCAAAAATTTTTTAGCTATTTTAACGAATTTAGAAGGTTATTTATAAATTCATATTCAGTCATTCTAAATAAATCTTTCAACTATATTATTTGGATAAATTCACTATTTAACATCATAAAACTTCTGATTATATTCTGATTACAAGAAAATGAACACAAAACCTGAACTGCATTTACCCCTCGAGAATATCCAAGAGTCTCCAATTAAAAAATCCTACGAATACTACAAGCACTTCGGGAACTCATGGAACTCCAAATACCTTTCAAGTCCTAAAATCTCTCAATATTATCTCGATCCACAGGAAAACTATTTAACAGGTCCATTATCCCCAGTGAAAATTTCTTTACAGGAATCTACAGAGCAAAATCGTCTCTATCAAGAAAAAGCTACAAAAAGCAAGCTAGAATCCAGACAAAGACTTTTTGAACGTAAACAAGCACGTGAACTTGTAATTTATATCTAGATTCAGCATAAATCTAAGCAAATAACAGATCAAAGTTTACCAGAACTAACAAAAGCAAGTAGTAGTACAGAGAAAAAGATATATAAAAACATTTATAAATCTATAGCTATAAGAACGGATAATTTAAGATACAAAAGTATGCAAATTCATGACTCGGATACACAAGAAACAAAAAAAAGTCGAGAAAAAAATATAGTTTTACAAAAAGTAGTCAATAAAGAAATAAATCAAACTGATGAAGATGTTCTTGTTACTACAAATAAACAAGATTTTAATGGGATAAAAAAGAAAAAAGAAGTTGATTTTATTACGATACATAAAAGTAGAAAATGGGTTGCTCTTTTTAGAGCTAGTGTTGGAAAAAAAAGATCCTTTTGTAGACCGGTTAAGGATGAGAAAATAAAGTTTTCAGAAACTGTGAGGAAAGAATATGCGGAATTTGATGATGGAAAAAAAATGAGAAAGAAAGTTGATAAGAAGAAAATTAATGAAATAATAGGAGAGTTGGAAGATTTTGAAGCTAGATATGCTGAAAGATTAAGAAAAAAGAATAATGAATTTTGAAAGCTTATTTTCTGATGATATTCATTGAAAATAGTTTGCGATAAGTTTTGCTAAATGAGATTAATATTTGTGTTACATTTTAAGAATTATTATTGAATAAAAGAAATTTAGTTTATGCTTTAAAAGAAATTATTAATCCTTTTAATATATATTTTTTTGTTAATGTATAATGCTTTCTTGTCATATTTGAGTTATATATATTTTAAAAACTATCCTTTGAGATAAAATAAATGAGATTAATATTATCGAAACAATAATTTTAATACTAAAATAACCAATTTATTAGCCTAATCCCGATCTTAATTTCATATTCCATTATTCAAATATCTTAGTTTTACCATAATCACCACCCTATTTCTCTAATTTTCTAATTCATTATCATCTCCTTAATTTTTATTACATCTAATAATTACATACTTTTTTCTTTTTATTATACTCTAATATCTATTCCTAGCATAAAATCTCATTAGCCGATCTTCATAAAGGCTAATCTTATCAATAAACCTATTACTGCACAACATTTGTACATTTGGTGCACTTTCAAGTACCTCAGGCTTAATATTTTCTTTACAACTCATCCTATCAGTATTATCCACAATCATAGTAAAATCTCCAGATTTTTTCCTCATACATCTTATATTCAATTTTAAATTCTCAGGATTTCTTGCTGAATTATTACAAGATCCTACATTCTTAATAATTCGAATCTTGGACAAATCTAAACTCACATTCTTTTTCACATCACCAGAATTGCTTCTATTGTGTAGGTTTTTTATAATAATCCCTGCTTTTTGATTAGAACAACCAGGGTTGGTAAGTTTTTTATTTGAAATCAAACTTGTCCAATTGATTGAATTATCATTGCAAGAGACTTGATCACTTTTACGCCTTGCATGATTATAATATGAACTTGGGTTTCTAGACAGCGAGGCTATTTTGAACCTATCCATTTAACTGCTAAATATATCGATATGCAGTTTTCAAACTATTTAAATTTAAATTAGCATTTGACAGTTAATATTCCAAAGCTCTGAAGGTGTTTTTCGACATAGTATGTCCATGCATTGATGATTTTGACCTATAAACTCTTATTCGTGAAAGGACTTTATCGATTTTACTTAGGAAGTACCCAGCTTTATAGCTTTCGTGTCTGATGTATTTGGGAATTTTGTTTTCAGGACCAGGGGTTTTTGAAGACTTTAGCATTTTCCCCAAGCGTTCTGTATCGAGTTTATCACTATGGAGGAAATATTTTTCATATACTGAAGATGGGTAGATGGAAGCTAAGTTTTTTTTAGGACTTTTTTTTATTTTAAAGGATTTTGGTAGTTGTAACACTGGGGTGTTTATATATTGAAAATCTGCTAGTCCAAGCTTGGATCCAAGGGAAATGTTTAATTGTTTTTTTGCTGGAGTTTTAGAGTGTTTTGGCGATGCGATTTTTGAAGGAGAATATGTGGGGTAGTGATCGAAATGTAATTGTTCTAGGTTTTGACTGATAATATAAGATTTAGAATCAGATTTTTGTAGATTGGCTTCATCTGAATTTGGGTCTTCATGCTTTTTTTTTTTGGATCTGAGCTTTTTAGGGGAAGGGAATCGTGAGTGTGATAAGGGAAAGATTGAATCATCAAGTTTAATTAGATGTGAATTTGGTATGGATAAGTTTGCATTAGGGTGAATACGCTTTTTCTTAACATCAACTGTGATTTTTGGCAATCTTAAAGGCTCAGGGTAACGGACTGTGCCACGAGGGCTGATCATTATCATTTATTTAATATATTTTATATAGAGGAGTTGAAATTACTTATTGTAAAATTTTATTGATTGTTGAATTTTTTTTGATTGGGAATGAAATGGAGATTTTGGTATTGAATATTATATTAAACTAGTCAGATTTGATATGATATGGAATATAGAATTTCTCCTCCACAAAACTCTTCTAATTACCCTAACCTATTCATTCAGTAAATTTTAATAAAAATGCTTAACTCCATACCTTCATCATCTTAATTAATCTAACTAAACATTATATTCCTATCTCATTACTTACTACTGTATTAATCTAACATGTATCAGTGCTCTCGGAGTAAGCCCTTCACTAAACAAAGTCCCCTCTTTCATAACTTTCGTAGGGAACCCAGAAACAATTTCCACATTGTTAAACCCTTTGCTTTCTAAAAATAAATACAAAATCTCAATTTTTGAGTCTTGAATAAACCTCCTTTCAATTTTATCCCCCGAAGGTAATCTAAAAATAATCTGTGTGATATCAGGTCCAGCAGGAGGTTCATCTCCAATCATCTGCATTTTTCTATCCCTCATCTCCCGTTCTTCCCTATTTCTCTTTTCCTCAACTTCTCTTTGTTCTTTAGCCGCTATAATTTTTTTCCTTTCTTCTTCAGTTCTTCTAATCTCAAAATCCTCAGCTTCTTTAAGTTCTCTTTCTTGTTGTTCCCTAATAATCCTATCTTGTATTCTTTGTATATCCTCATTTATATTATTATGTGCGACATTGTTTAACAAAAAATCCCTAAGTTGATTTTTTGTAGGAACTCTATCAATTCTTTCTAGGATTTCAGAAGTAACAGGGTTAGCAATAGCAAAAATCACTGAGCGGCTTTCAGAAAACCTAGCAACAGCAATTGATCCTTCTTCTGTATTCCCAAGAAAAGGGCAAAAAATATACACTTGATTGATAATAACTATGATTTCTTGAGAACATAAAACATTTCTTATGAAAGAATCTCCAGTATCTTCATGATGTACATATATTAAAAGCAATTTATTACGGTCTGCTGCAAAACCAGCTGATGCTTCTAAAGGAAGGGCTGATATTGTTGGGGTGTTTTGGATGTTTAGATTTTGTATATAAGCCTGAAATGGAGTTACTGGAGTAGATGAGAAAAATCCTGAAAAAATCCATGAAATTGTAGACCCGATCCATGAAAATATGCTACCAATACCAAAACCACTTCTTGTTGCTTGGGGTATTTGCTGATGAACTTGTCTTGGTTCGCTTAGACCCATAAAATCATTTGAAGCTTCTGAAACATCCCAATTGTTGTTGCTAAGATATGCTATAGCTACTTCAACATCCCAATTACCTGTTATTGCGCAGAAGTTCTGAATAGCTTCTTCGTGAGGAATTTCCATTTTTTATATGTGATATTGGGATTTAGATATGAGGATTTTGGTTATATTGGAGGATTTTTTTTTGTTGGGAAGAAAGTTTGTAATTTTGTGTGAGAATTAGAGATAGGGTTATGGGGGAGTGCTTAGGGTATAGTGGGTGAATATAAAATTTAGAGTTTTGTAGAAATTTTTGAGGTTAAGGTTTTGTTTGTGCTTTTGTGAGAAGTTTTGTAGTGGATGATTTATAATATAGTGATTATGTGCTAATTTAGTAAGAGGATATAAGTATTGAAGGGATTTGGTGATTTTTATATATAATATGAAAATTTCAGATAATACACGATTTAATTTCCGTTTGAAAAGTTAGAGTAGAATGTTAATTAGTTTCATAATTTAATATACTTTTAAAATTAATTTCAAGTAAATAGAGTGTCTTATTTATAAAGCACAATGTTTGCTTATCTAGCTAGCTAATGCTTAGATATAAAACTAAAATTCATAGGCTAGATGTCTTATTATTTTATTCGAGAATTATTTTGATGTATATTATATTAGCTCAGCTGGCTCAAACTTTAAGAATTAAAATCATTATTAACAGTTGACTTCAAAAGTAGTTAATATATCTTTCTTTTAAATAATAAATTGCATAAATATGAAAATACATAAAATAAAATTTTACTACATAAAAAAATTGTCAAATCTAGAATAAGATAGCTTAATCATTATCAAATTAAAATTAATAAAACTCATCATTTAATCTCAACACATAAGCAAATAACATAAATTTTAATTTTTAAAAGTGAATATTAAAGCATAATTACCTTCTATAACAAAATTTTCATTTCTTTAAATCTCTTGAAACTTTTCTATCATCACACTGATTCCTCAAAAACATTAATCTATCTTTCTCACAAAAACTTATAAATGGCAAAGAACTATTACAAAATTTTAGGACTAAACAAAGGTTGTGCAGATACAGAAGTTATAATCGCATACCGAAAACTAGCAATCCAATATCATCCCCGTAACGAAAAAACCAAAGACCTTAAAAAATTCCATGAAATTGCTGAAGCCTACGAAGTCCTAAGTAATGCAAATTACCACTCCTGGTATGACAAATACGGAGAAGCAGGGTTAAAAGAAGGTATCACTCTAGAAAACGATAATTTTATCGGAGGTTACAAATACCAAGGCAACGCTTCTGAGATTTTTGAAAAATTCTTCGGTTCTTCAAATCCTTTCTTTGCTGGATTCTCTGATGACATATCTCTTCGAAGCTTTGGTATTAGTTTTCCCCCAGGGCGGAAAATGACTGAAGAATTCCCAATGGATTTAATGATTGAAGTTCAATGCACATTAGAAGAACTCTATAACGGCTGTCAAAAAACCCTCACTTATACTCGTAGCCTACTTAATGCTGATGGAGCTTCTTATCGTACTGAACAATTTGAAAAAACTATTGAAATCCCTCCTGGGGCTAGTTCAGAAACTTCTTTAGTATTTCCAAATGAAGGAAATCAATATAAAAGTCATGCAACGACTAATTTAGTTTTTAAAATAACTGAACAGTCACATAGTGTGTTTTTGAGAAATGGGAATGATTTAATATATACAGCAAGGATTAATCTTATTGATGCTTTAGCGGCATTACCTATGAGGATTGTAAGTTTTATATAGGAAACTTTGGATAGAAGGATTTTGATGGTGTCATTTGATGAGGTTATTTCCCCAAAAACGAAGAAAGTTATTCAAAATGAAGGGATGCCGATTGAAGGGATGAACAAAAAGGGAAGGCTTATTCTTAAGTTCCAGGTTGTGTTTCCTAAGTATTTGCCCCAAGACAAAAAAGATGTCTTGGTGGAAATCCTAAGCTAGATAATAAACTATCGAGAAAGGCGGGTTTGGAAGTGGTGCTTACTAGAAAAAATAATTTAAATGGCGGATTCTGAAAGTGACAGTGAAGTCTCGGACAATAATATAGAATCTTCTATACCAGAGAATTTATTAGACGTAAGCTCAAATAGTAGAGGATCAAATGGATCATATAGGCTGATATACTCGCCTGACAGTGATATGCTAGGCCCAGATCTTGACGATGATGCTGAAAAATCTGACTCAGCTAGTGAAGCACAGTTGAGAAATAGGGCAAACGACTTAGCAAAAAGTCAAATCAAGAAAATTGAGCAGGAAATGAAAAAAATGCACCAGAAACATTGCCAACTGCTTAAAGGCATGGACAGCAACTACGCGGCAATAGAACAGGAAACTCATCAGCGATATATTGAATTTATCAACAAATGGAAAGATCAGCTCAAACTAAAAATCGACCAATACCGAAAAGTCATTGAAAGTTTGAATATGGAAATAAGTGAAATGAAGGATTTGAACTCAAACTCTCAAGAAATCATCAACAAAGCAATATCAGAAAAGAAAATTATATTGGAAAAATATAACAAAGAAATACATGAAAAAGATTTGATTAAAGAAAAAGAGCTTGCTTCTATGCAGACTTCATATGAAAAACAAATAAACAATATAAAAAAAGAAAATTCTGAAATTACACAGAAATATAATGAATTATGTGAAGAAAAGGAAAAATTTCTACAGGAATTAGAGTTTGAGAAGATGGAAAATGCTAAACTGCGAACGAAATTAACTGATTATAAGTCTAGACAAAAGGATTTAAAATCTAAATTGGGGATTATTGAGACTCATTATTCAGCTGATGTTAGTTATTTTACTATAGAGTCACTTATTATGAAAATTGAAGAAAATGAAAATATTAGAGAAAATGCTCTTACTATGAGGGCGAAAATAGAAAAAATAAGGAAAAAAAAAGTTTTGGTAAAAAAAAAAATCACGCTTTGGCAGCAGGATTTTGAAAAAATTAATGGGAGAAAATGCGATAATGCTGATAAAGAGCAGATAAAACATTTATATGCGAAATATATGGAAAAAAACAAAAAGCAGGAACAGCTGCAGAAAAAATATGAAGTAATGAAAATGGAATGTAACTCAAAGAAAATCATTATTGAAGAAAGAAATCCAGGACCTTTGAAACTTAGGTCACGAAGTCCTTCAAGTAACTTAAATATTTCTGTAGATTCAGTTATAACAATGTCTTTAAGAGAAAGAGAGAGAAAAACTCCAAGAGAAGAAGGGTCGAATAAAGAAAAATCTGAGTCCTTAGAAAATGTAAGAAAAGATCTCAGATACAAAGTTAGTCTTAGCGGAAGGTCATCAAATCAAACATCAAACAATGTGGCAAATAACATAATAGTAAACGCAAGCTCTTTAGAACTTCAGCAAATAAAACAAGAGCGAGATCAGCTAAAATCAGACTTGTCAAAAGCTCAGCTTCTATTAAGAGAATCAAAAAAAGATGTCTTAGGTCCTGTTATTGAAGAAACACAAATTCAGTTAGAAAAAACTAAAAAAAAAGCTAGTGATTTAGAGAAAAAACTAGCTAAAACTATAAGCATGGCTGAAAAATATAAACAAGAATATGTAAGTTTGATGAGTCAAATGACTGAAACACAAGATTTAGATAATGCAGAAATGGCTTTATTGAAGTCGCAATTAGCTTATTGCAATAGTGAATTAGTCATGCTTAGAGACAAACTTGTAGGAACAGAGTCTCAGTTAGATATAGATTTAATGTACCAGAAAAAAAAACTCATGGACGAAAATTTTAATTTGCAAGGGGAAATTAACAAACTCAAAGAAAAAATACAAACAACAGAACAAGGATGCCAAGATAAAATCAAAGATATAGAAAGTAAAAATACAGCTACAGTAAGGCAGATGCATGATGAATTACAAAAAGTTAGAAGGGATATTGTTAAATTACAAGAAGCTGAAAAGGAACTAAAAGTTATAAAAGACAAACATAAAATAGAGAAAGCAAATCTAGAAAATAATTGCGAACAACTTGAAATTAAACTGACTACAAGTCTTAAAGAAATCCAAGACTTAAGACAAATTCAATTAAGTAAAGAACAAGAACTTAAAGATAGTATGATTCAAAGAAAGGTTTTACATAATGAGCTTGAAGATCTCAGAGGGAAAATTCGAGTTTACTGTAGGGTTAGACCAATGAGTGAAAAAGAAGTCAGTAAAGGATGTTCAAATGTTATCGCAATTTGCGATGAGTTTTCTGTAAATCTTGAATCCAAACAAGGGCAAGTTAAAAATTACGTGTATGATACAGTTTTTGGACCTACAGCCACTCAGGAAGAAGTTTTCGAAGACTCACGGCGGTTGATTCAAAGTGCAGTTGATGGTTTTAACGTGTGTATTTTCGCTTATGGGCAGACTGGTTCAGGTAAAACATATACAATCCAAGGCTACCCAGGTTATCCAGGAATAGCCCCAAGAGCAATTGACGAGTTGTTTCAATTAACCTCAAATTTACCTCAAAACTACAGTTGCACAATCACATGTTATATGGTAGAATTATATTTACAACATTTAGTTGATCTACTTAGACCTAAATCTCGTGATCCAAGTCCTTCTCTCACTATAAAAACTGATCTTAAAGGTATGGTTTATATACCAGAAGCTTATATAGTAGCAGTATCTTCAGCAGAACAATTGAAAAATGTTTATGATGATGGGATTAAAAATCGACATATTAGCAAGACAAAAATGAACAATACTAGTTCAAGGTCACATTTGATATTTAGTATTATAATAGAAGTGGTCAATAATAATGAAGAAAATGAAGTCAGAACTGTTGGGAAAATGTGCTTTGTTGACCTTGCTGGGTCTGAAAGAACAGGAAGATCTGAAGCTACAGCTGAAAGTTTGAAGGAAACTAATGCGATTAATAAAAGTCTTTCAGCTTTAAGTGATGTTATATCTGCTTTGTTAAATAAAGTTTCTTATATTCCATATAGGAATAATAAGCTTACTATGCTTATGAGTGATTCAATAGGAGGAACAGCTAAAACTTTGATGTTTGTTAATATTTCTCCTGCGAGTATTAATAGAGAAGAGACTATGATTTCGCTTTATTATGGGTCAAGGGTTAAACTTATTACAAATGAACCTACGAAGAATATTGAAAGTAAAGAACTTGCTAGGTTGAGAAGTGAACTTTTACAGGCACAGGAAACTAGTGAAAAGTATAGGAATCAACTTATAAGCATTGGGGTAATGCAAAAAGATCCTGAAGATGACTGTTATGACAATAACTAATAAAATAATTAAGTGTATTTCATTAGTCAGGCTGAAATATATATTTTTGTGTATTTATAAGAAATGGGAATATTTTGAAGAGAGTTTAGTAGGTATTATTTGCAAATGCTAAACCTAGAAGTAGAAGTTGCATACAAAATATATACTTATCAATTAATTTATGAAAATATCAAAACCGATCTTTGCAAAACTCAGAGAAATCTTTACTAGCCAAAATAAAATTCCCAAATTTTCATTTACTCAATACAAAATCTCTAAAAATTTAAAATCCTATTCAGCACCTAGAAGACTTTTGCTTGATTTTATCTCTCAAAAATTATTTTAAATATAATAGAAATGTAAATTTCTTGTCATTCTAATTAGCAACAAAAAATAGTAATCCTATCTGGAATCAAGGCCTATGAAAAATATTTATACAATCGAATTATATTTAAACTATTTCATTAAAGGAGCATGAAATCCTTCTATAACTTAGCATATATAATGTTATAAAAATTATAGACATAGTAAAAATTTAAATCTTTAGACTGATCAGCGTATATTAAGTTGGAAAATCATAAAAGCCTAGTATTACAACATTAACAGTAAATTCTTTTTTATTAAATTCCTAGTTAAGTACTTATTTGGTCTAGAATATATGACAAATATAAGTCTTTTGGTTCACCTTTGATAGTCTCAGCATTAGTAACTTTGACCCATTCATTAGCCAAAGTATTGAAATTTTGTTTAGCCTCAGCATTTCTGTTTATATCCAACTTCAATACTACATAAAATAATATTTCAAAGCATTTCTTACAAGACGATAAGAAATTTTGACTAGAAAATTCATATCTTAAAGCAATTCCACCTGATAAAGATGTTATTTCTGGATTTCTATACGATTCAGTTGCTAGTTTGTCAAAATTTGCAAATGGAGTTGAGTTATTAGCTACTAAAGCATAATTTGATACTAAGAACTTACATGCACCAATAAGATTGTAAACTTCTACAAATGGTAAATGTCTTGTGGTCTGATAGAAATTTATGAATATCCCTAAAATGTCTTCAAGAATATATAAAAGTAAAGAATGAACTCGATAATTAAATGCACTGATTTTGCTTGGTTTAACTATTCTAACTTCATTAACTTCTCTGACTGAAGAACTGTATATTGACCTATTCCTCTTAGGCTCATTAGTTTTATCTGTAAATCCTGCATCTTGGACCATAAAAGTGTTCATAGATCGCTCATGTTCAGTCATTGGTGGGAAAGTATGAATAATCTCTGTATGGCTATGGAAAATTCTTATGGTATGAGCTGCAATCAAATTAACCCAATAGTCAGTTTTTTCTTTGTCATTCTTTTTTAATGAATCATAGCACTCAACTAATCTTCCCATAATACATAATAAAATCTCTAATTCTTCTAAGTAAGCTGTTGAAAACTGTTTTTGAAAAAGAATTTCTCCATTAGTTTTTCCATCGCTTATATAGTTAAATTGTAAAACAAGGCTAATTCTCCAATTAAATTCACTTAAAAAGCTCACAACCTGTGCCATTGATATCATATCAGAAACTAAAACCTCAGAAATTTGGTCAACAAGTACCAGCAGCCAGCACCAAATCACATGCTTTGAATCTCTAGTATCAGAATTATACTCACTATTTAATCCTTTCAAACATGGTATAGACAGTAAATAATTGAATAAGCGTAAAGACAGTACAAATTTAGCTCCAGACTGAGTCTTACAAAGAGATACAAAATACTTGATTATAGACATACATTCTAATTCTGACGCATTCTCATCAGTAAGTTTTTCTAATAAAACTCTATTACAAGCTAAAGGTTTAAAAATCCCAGCATATTCTGCTTTGCTACTAAGCTCTAAAACATATTCTAGACATGATACAACCAATACTATATTTTGTGTCCCATTACAAATAAATTTCGATAAATGTGACACAAAAACGTACATATAATCTTTTGGCTTACTTTCAAAACCATAATATTTTGCATAGTAACTAAGGAATAAATTACAAAAACACATCATTTCATTAGATGGGTGTTTGATTGATGGGAAAAAGTCTACTAGTCCTGCTAAAATTTCTTCAGACAATTTTGTAAACATAACTTTATTGACTTCAGTTTCCTCACTGCGCTGATGGATTTTTGTCGATATCATGTGAATCATATAATTATAACAGTATAAAAGGATTTCAAAGTTTACGTTTATACAAGCTATAACCTCTTTATTTTTGAAATTCCTTTCACTGCGAATACGATACCAAGTGTTTTGAGCAATAGTTTTAATAATGACAATCGCCTCATGGATGTTTTCATTAGCGATTTTTTTATCACTCAACAACAAAGATTTTATCTCAGACTTAGGCACTTCAAAATGCAAGGCGCTGTTGATTTTACCTGAAAACCCAAACGATGATGCATATGCGAAAAATTCTTTAAATGAATTAAGGGCTATGTTTTGAGAGTCTATAAGCGAAGATTCAGTACTAGCTTGGGCCATTGCTTGAGAAGCCTCTTCAATCATAGAATATAATTCTTCAACTCCAGATAATAATGTAATCATTTTTTTCTCATTATATTTAAAAATACTTCCATACTGTTTAGGGTTGCATTCAAATATTTTCCAATAATGTTCATTATGTGATTGTAATACTACAAATTCTTCAATACCCATTGTACATCCACTTCTAATTAAATTTGAATCAGTTTGGTGAAGTTTTATCATGGTACTTTCAGAAGTGAAGATTTTATGTGAAAAATTGAAAAAGTTGTGTAGGAAATCTTCGTTTAAAACTAATTTAATACGCTCAGCATGGGGTTTTAGATAAGTAATACTGGTTAAAATGCGGAAAATTGATGCATAAGATTGGGCGAAAATACAAACATCAAACCCTTCAGGATCTTGACCTTTCACTATAAAATTTTGTATAGCTTCTACTGCGCTAGAAAAAAGATTTGGGGACTCAAGAAACCTTCCAGCAAGTCCAGGGATGGCTTTTGTTTCTAAATTACTTCTAGCTTCAATAGATTCGCAGCCCTGCTGCATGATTTTTTCATACAAAATTAGCAAATGAAAATACATCGTCAAATTTTGATGATCAATTTCTGCTTTTTCGTAAGTTGAAAACTTTTGAAAGTATTTTCCAAGTTCTTTACTTAAATCAAAACTTCCCAGCATGCAATTAATGAAATGCTTTTGTGTTGGTATAGAAACTGCTATAAACTCAAGAAAATAAATAATTGCATCGTATTTAAGAAATGATGAGACTTGCCTAGAATCTGTAAAGCATTGTTCGAAAATTTCAATAAAATCTTTTTTAATACTCTGACAAGGACCAGACAAGTAATGATCTAAAGAGTTTTTTTGGTTAGCTTTTTCCCAAATGAGGACGATTTTTGTTAAACATTGCAAAGCCATAGATGGAATGTTTTCTTTTTCACAGTTTTCAATTGCTGGTTTTTTAAGGAAAAAGGGGACATAGCTCATTATTGCTGAAACAAGAGGTAATTCATTATTTGAAGTTTGTGTGCATATAAGCCTAAAAACATCAGAAGCTGCTTGTATAAAAAAACTTTCTCTATCATACTGAACGACATAAAGTAAAATATCAAGTAGTTCTTGTAATACAGACAATGCTGCAAAAATCATAGTTTTTATCAAACTGATATCTTCAACTTCTTCGCATTGTGAAATGTGAATATTGAAAAATTGTATATTAGAATATTCATTTTGATCTGTTTCAACATGGAGAACTGTATCTATAAAACCTGCAATCGCAACTTTATTAAGTTGATTAGAAATAAGTTCAATAAAAGGGCTGGTAATAGTGCTTTTACCTAGAAAATTTGTGTATCTTTTAAGTAAAATATGAATGAAATCTAGAATTTGATAAGAGTTGCGCCATCTGTATATACCTGTCATATTGAAAACATCAGGCAAAACTTCTCCAAGGCAAAACTTTAGAGCTTCTGAGATAAAACTCATAGATTCTATTGGCAAAACACGCATACAAGCATCATCACGGAAAATTGCCCGACAAAGCTCAAGCATTGAGAAAGTAACTGAGTAGTTTTCTGATGATTTCTCAAATAATTTAAGTTTGCTAAGGCTTGTGAAAAGTGGATGTGGTGAATTTAAACTACCAAATCCATGTCTATCAACAACAATTTGATTGAAAGCAATAGTTATTGGGTTATTAATAACATTGCCTAACTCATATTTATAAATGCATTTGATAGCTTGAAGTAAACATGATAGGGTGCTAAGATTAGGTGAATGTGTTCTTGAAAACTCAATAAAAGTGTCTAAAAGATTTTCTGTAATAATATGATTAGGAATAGAAGTTTGGGTTGGAGAGGCGATAAAATGATTGTTTCCATATGGTCTTAATCCATTTTCTTCTAAAACACTAGCTAGTTTTGGAGAAAGAATTATGATTTTGCATAGAATTTCAAGATACTGCATACATATAGCCATTTCTCTTTCATTGATACTACGGTCTTGCTTCATCTGTTTGTTGATATTATCCCAATAATCAAATAATACAGGCCATAAAGAATAAGAAATTTCCCAAGTGATTAAAAGCTTATCTCTACTAATATATTCATATTCAGCAACAAGTGATCCTTTAGGAATTGTTATTCGAGAACTTGCTATTTCATAACAAGCATAGCGTTTTCCTTGTGCATCAGGCTGACTCATATCATCTTCATTACCTGTTACCCTAAAATATCTTAATTGACTTAAATATTTCACAATTTCTTTAGCAAAACTACAGTTTTTATCTCCAATAAGCACAATTACTAAATGCAAAAACTCTTCAGCTGAATGAGGATATTTCTTACTAAGTTCAGTAAGCATCAAAAACAAACCATTTCGATCTTGAAAATCATACTTCCAAAAATGATCTAATGTACTAAAACTTCCATTGGTTTCTAAACAAGCACATGTCAAATTAACAACTAATCCATAATCAGGGAATTTTTCAATTGGGGCTGCTGAATGAAGACGAGAAATCAAAGCCATTAGTAGGTATTTTAATATAGAAGAAAACTCCAAGCTAGACCCTTTAAAAGGTTGTCTTTCAGTCATTTTTTGTAAAAAGTCCATAACAGGAAATTCTGGTGTAAGTGCTTCAAGTTCTTCAATCTTCCCACCACTTGCTTTAAATATGCAGTTAGGAAGTGTATCTTCCCAATACAAAAGCACAATCCAAGATAAGATAACAGGGCCTAAATGCTGAGTTATAAACTCTTTCCCATCAGCAAGTTTGAGGAAAAAATTATTAATCCTTTTAAGATTGTCTTTGTTACAAACTAAGTTGTATGGATTTCTGTTTTCGTCTTGAATAGGAATCGAACCACGCTGAGTAAAAATATCTATGTGAATCGATGAAAGTAAGTGAAAAACACATAAGTCACCAATTTCTTGGACAATTTTCTTATGATATTCGCGGTACTCGGGAAAATGCAAATCACGCTCTATTTTTCTAAACCCACCTTTGAATTCTTGTTCTGTGTAAGTTGTCAAATAATTAATATAGTTTTCAGCGTTAGGATGAGCAAAGACAAAGTTACAGCATATTATAAGCTCAAGTAAAGCTTTCTCTTCTTCTAATGATTGGATATACCATTCTTCGCGCTCATTAGGCACTTGGACTGATTGTGGTATTTCTTTTTTACATCTATTTGTATACTGCTGCCATATTTTATCTATAAGGGTGCTGTTAGGAAAATGTGTGTCAATAAACTCCAAAAATACATCTTTGCATTGATTTTTATCATCGCGAGAAAGTAAGACAAGGGCAGTCACAGCTTTGATAAGTGTAATCCGCTCTTTATAATAAAGAATTGTAGCAGATTTCATACAATTGTAAAGTTCTTGTTTAATATCTTCGTTTTCTGTAGTAATGACCTTATTAAAAAGAATTGAGTGGCTAATGAGATATAGCTCAAGAAGGTGAAAAGTCAGCTCTTCATCTAGGCAGAGCTTGTTTGAAAAGTGTTCTAAAAAGGTTCTGGCCATTGTTGTCATTTTGTATTGACCCCATTGAAATTTGTCTATTTTAGCTTTAGATTGGGGAGTTGGCTCAGTGTAATAATCTAAGATTTTAGTAAGTTTAGCACTTACACATTTGTCTTCAATTATAGCTTTTATTGTTGACTTGGTATAAGTGTATGAACCAAATTTGATTACGTTCAAGATCTCTTCATTGCTGTCTTGGAAAGAGCAGGCAATTTCTTTATCTGAAGACATATTTATGGCGGAATAGATTAAATCTTAGATATAAGATTATATGATAAACTTTAAATAAACTCAGATTTTTAATATGATTTACTGATAGAAATTAGGTATATATCATCGCGAATAACTTTTAAGTTTTGTAGTTTTTATAATAACAGGGAAATATGTATTGAAACTTAATTTCTAAGCATAGTCCGCAAAGTTCAGATTCTAAACAAGCTTTCCAGCTTGATTCCCAGTTGAATTAATTGCAGGCAGTAAAATAATCTTAAATCTTGTTTAAAAATTTAGCAAATGTACTACAAAACACAAATCAGAAACTTGAAGATTTAATCTAGCAATTATCTAAGCCTAAGAAGGACTTAGGGCAGCAAGCTACAATTTTCCAGGGATAAAATTTTACACAAATACTTAAAATCAAAAACTAAAATAAAATCTTATCAAACTAACTGATAAGTTTCTTTTAGTATCACATGAGAAGAAATGTAATATAAAATATTTTGATTAAGTAAAAAGGCTTATTTAGAAGCCAGTAGCATATTAGAAGAAGTGCTTATTAGGCTTGAAATCATTAGAAAAAAAAAATAATTCAAATCTAAACTTAAAAATATTGTGAAGATATTATAACTTTAGCAGACTAGCTGTCTTACAGAATATTAAGTGAAGAAAACTCTTGAGGAATCTATGGAAGATTTTATTGGTTACAAAAAGAATCACTATTACTAAATTGAAAATCAAAGAAGCTAATGAACAGATTTTAAGTATTGATGAAAAAATTATTGAGATTAAAACTACGTTTAAACTTTTCCAGAAGGAAAAAGAAAGGGTAAAGAAGATGTGGATGCACTTAGTAGATATTTTTTATGCTTGACAATTTTTGTAGTAAACAATTAGTTAGTATGAAATTATTTACTATGGTTACTATAACTTAGGACTATAATATCATAAGAAAATATTTAAGCATAGTGGCAAGCCTTTTCTTCTAAATTCAGAATAAATCATGATGAATTTGATTTTTAAATTCTAATATTAATGTTTAAATGAAGGGTATGAAATATACAACCAATACTCAGAAGTCTTTGGATGCTGCAAGCAAATATTTCTGTTTACAGTAAGATTATAATATAAAATAGCTTTGCCAGATAACCTTGTCTGAGTTTAATTAGAAAAAAGGTATTTGTAATTTAAAGGATGCATTTGATATATAATAATTCTATGAAACATAGACTCATATGCTAAATTTCTTGAAAGCAAATACCTACTTTGAAATAAAGCTTGTCAACCTCATAATTTGAAGCTGATTTTATAAAAGCCCATAAAATAAACAATCCTTCAAATATCATCAGTTCTTTTTCATAGCTTTTTACAAAAAAAACCTGACTAAAATAAATACTTTATGAATATTTTATATAGAAATAATAACAACTGTCTATATAGGATTTATAATCTTCCCTTAAGGTTGTTCATCCTATACAAAGTCCTAACTTCATATTTTTCAATGGTGAAAAAAGGGCCCAAACAAGTTCCAGAGTCTCTGAGAAAACTGCAAGCTAGGATCGAGCAAGCGAAGCAAGCGAAAGCTAAAGCGAGCCAGGACTTAGAAGCACAAAAATCAGCTCTAGCATCAGAGGCCCAAGCAAAGGCCGAAAAATACCTCGGGGAGTACATTCAAGCAGAAGCAACAGCAGTTCACAACCGCGCACAAGCTAATAAAAATGATCAATTCTGGGTAGAAGCTGAGCCTAAAGTCCTCTTAGTCGTAAGAATCAAAGGTATCAACAAAATTGCACCAAAACCACGAAAGGTTCTTAAGTTGTTCAGACTACTTCAACTTCATAATGCAGTCCTGGTTAGAAACAATAAAGCAACCAGAAACATGCTAAGGCTTATTGAGCCATTCGTCACTTTTGGATATCCTTCAGTCCAAACAATTTCCAAACTCGTATATAAGCGTGGGTTTATTAAAGTCAACAACCAAAGAATCCCATTGAATGATAATATACAAATCTCAGCTGCTCTTGGTCAAAAAGGGATACACTGTGTTGAAGATCTCATTCATCAGTTAGTGAATTGTGGACCACACTTTAAGGAATGCAACAATCTTTTATGGAGGTTTAAGCTTAGCTCTCCTATTCATGGATTCAACCATAAGAGGACCAGCTTTATTCAAGGTGGTGACTGGGGAAATCGTGAGAAGCAGATAAACAATTTAGTTAGAAGGATGATCTAGGCTAGTAATCTTTTTGGGATAAGAAATTGTTAAGCTGGATTTAGATTAGAAGGAAGGAGGATGATATGAAGATTTAAAAGGATAAATTTATGTGGGAAATAAAGATAGAAAAATTTGCAGTTTAAAAATTTGGTATTTTGTTTTATATTGTGTTTGCTTAACTATATGATTAGAACAAAGAAGAATTTTTAGCGAGGTAACTAGATAAAAATTCGATTTTTTATGATTTATTATTACATAAATTTCANTTAGAACAAAGAAGAATTTTTAGCGAGGTAACTAGATAAAAATTCGATTTTTTATGATTTATTAACCCATTATAAAATCTTTACAAAATCTTATATAGCAATAGCCCTGTATCTTAATCCAAAATTTATTATCATAAATTATTTAAAGTTTCTTAAAGTTATTATATAAATGCCTTTATAAGCTTATCTAGCTAAAATTGCAATTTCAATTGTTTGTCAAAATAATACTATAAAAAAATTGGCATATATTATGGATATCTTAAACTATATAAGTAATAATAGTAATTATGGACGTCCAAAAAAATAATTTTGCCGAAGCAGTAGAGTTATTCAGAGAAAGTATAAACCATAGTCAAATCATAGCTTTAGATTTAGAATTCACAGGAGTCAGAGGTCGTCCTGAAGGTTATGTGGATTCAATAGAAGAGCGCTATTCAGGTCTTAGACGCATAGCATCCACTTATAAAATTATCCAAGTTGGTCTCAGCTGTTTTATCAGAAAAGAAAATCAATGGGAAGCTCATGCATATAATTTCTATGTCTTTCCGAGTGAAGTTCCAGGCTATAATCAGCGTGTTATTTTGGAAGTCGGAGCTATAAATTTTCTTAAAGACCATCATATGGATTTCAATACTTGGTTTTATAACGGCATACCATATCTAAATGAATCTCAATCACGAGATCTTGAGAAAAAACTAAGTGAGGTTAATGAAGAGTCTTCGGAAGATATTGTCCTTACCAAAACCTACGAACAAGTTAAAATGAATGAGATTTGCTTCCGTATTGAAAAATGGCTCGAAAGCGGTGAATCCCACTTTGAAATTCCAGGATTAAATGCATATCTTAGAAAATACCTTTACAATGTGGTGAAAAAAAGATTTAAGGGGGTCTTTATGGAAAGTATAAAAGTCGAAGGCAGCAGAGATGTAACTCTAGTTTTAAAAAAAGCTGATCATACTCAGATTCAAGAATTCGAAGCAAAAAGATTAGTTGAAAAAACAGATCAGTTTTATGAAAAAATAGGTTTTAGAAGAATATTTTCTATGCTTGTTGAGTCAAAAAAACCATTGATTGTTCATAATGGATGCCTTGATATTATGTTCACAATATCATGTTTTCAAGAAGAATTACCTGAGAAATATTCAGACTTCAAAACTCTTGTAAACAGACTTTTCCCTTCAATTTATGATACTCGATACTTATTAGAAAATATTCCAGGGTTATATGAAGAATTCGATAAATTTGCCCCAGCAAAAGGATTGAAAGAACTTTATAATTTCTTGAAAGGAAATAGTGGGTTGCAGATTGTTTTAGGGAATAAGTTTGAAAAATATTACGATGAAAAATATGCTCATGAAGCTGGATTTGACGCTTTTATGACTGGAATTTGCTTTTTGAAGCTTGCTGAGGTTCACGCTGAAATAGAAAACTTCAAAAATTACCTTCCGCTTTTTAAATCATTTTTTTCTATAAGGCTAGATGGAGATGATGCTATGTGGAGTGACCAGCACTTTTACGTTAAAGGCTCTGATGTTAAGCATTATTTCTCAGGAAATGAAGGTTTCTTGTTTAAATATGTTAAAGAAGATGAGTGTTTTGTTAAACCACTTAACGATGAGAAGTACGCTGAAATGCAGAAAGTCATAGCATCCCACAACTTTTATTCAGTAAATGTTGAAGGGTATTTCAAATCAAAAAAGCCATCAAGCGATAAACCAACTTAATAAAGGGTATAGACTCAGAAAGTGTAAAGTTATATATGTAATCTATGGAATCAGGTTAAAGTTTATTTTGAACAGACTAAATTTATTATTTTTCTTTTCTTGATATTAATTAAATGTAATTAAAGAAAAATCATTATTGGGTAGTTATGTAACTATGGAATAATAATATTATATGCAAATAATAAGTGCTTTATTCTAAAATTTAGAAAAAGTATTATAATAGTATGAAGATTTTAGCAAAACACAAAACTGAATTGCTTTATGTTTTATCTTTCATATCACTTAAGAGGTATATTTATTCTTTCTTGTTATATGGTCTAAATGGAGGTATTTTTGTCATATTCTGGACCTTTTTTATAATCTTATCAGGCGTGCTTCTACCAGAAAATCCCGTGTTTTTAGCTGATAAAGAATTTTGTTCTTTTGAAGAAAAGTTTGATTTGCTCGAATAAGGGGTATTTTTGGAAGGTGAAGTTCTATAGCTCAAATTTTTTCCAGGAGTTGAAATTCCAGAAAATGAATCCCATTCTGAAGTACCTCTCTTATGAACTGAGGGCATATTTTTCAACTCCTCTTCTTCTCTTTCTTTTTTCACTCTTATCCTCTCTTCATTCTTTTTTTTAATGCACTCTCCATAACTTAACAGTCTAGTAACCACATCCTGTTGTAAATTTACAGAACTCTTGTTTATTGCAGGATTTTTTAAAACTTTTAATTCTTGATCTTCTTTGACCTTCATACTAATTTTAACTCTCTCATTACGAATCTCAGAATCTTTATTCAACCTTTCAAAAAGCTCAACACTTTCAGTTCTGCTTATTTTTTTATCTTGTCTGAAACTTAATTCCTCTTTGATTTTTTTCTCATTTGCATAGTCAGAAAGTTTCTGTCTTACAGCAGTTCTTTTTGCAGCATCATTGTATAGTTCGTTAAATTTATGTTGGATGCTTATGTTGTTTTTTTTCTTTATAGTTTTTTCGAAAGGAGATGTAGAATATGTTATTACTTTATCGTTAAAGCTGCTGAAACGACCTCCAGAGCCTGAAACATTTGAACAGTGGATATTACGAGGAATCGAATGCTGTGGAGTTAGAATCTCTTCTTGACTCCCAATAGAATTGTCAGTTAGTTGCTCCATTTTATGATATTAAATTTTTATGAAGACTTATCACCTAAAATTTCTCTTCTTATTTTCTCTGATAAAGATTCTAAATTTAACCTATTCTGGCTTTCTAGTCTACACAATTCTTCTATTAGCCCAATAAAAATGTGATCCTCTGGATTTTGAGTTAAAGCAATTGGTAAAAATTTTTTCTCTTCGATAATCTGCTTATAATGCGATTCAAAACTAGAACTGCATTTAAGATAATTTTCAAGTTCTTCAGATTTTTGTTGTGTAGCAAAAATTATATCGAAAATTAGCATTCCTAATCGAAATAATTCACTATTTGTATAATCTTCTTGATAAGGACATAGTTCTTCAGGAGCTAAATAAATGTAATTAAGTTTGTGACTTCCTCTTGGTATAACTTTTACCTCATCATCACAATATGATAAATGGTCAAGAGTTATGAAAATTTGGCAGATTTTTATTAATCTACAATATTTTATGAGATCACAAAGTTGAAGAAGAGCTCTAGCAAACTTTTTTTTATCACAAGTGGATCGGGCGAAAGTATGCGCAAAACTATTTGGTAAAAACTTTTCAGTTACCATAAATTTGGTTTTTGGATTATTGTATATACCATAGACTTGTGCCATATAAGGATGCCTAATTGATTTATATTTCAGATAAAGAGGATAACTATAATCTTCTAAAGGAATAGAGCAATATTCAAGTCCAGCTCTGAAAATGAGGTTTTGATTTAAAAATTCACTTTTGTCTATATCCTGAAAGGTTAGCACATTAATAGCAGCATATTCTATAAATTCTCTTTTTAAGTCAATCCAGTCTCCTATATATGGACATAATTCTACACAGTCTTTAATTTTCCTACTAGGAATAACTATTAAGTCCCCATAGTAATCTATATGCAAACATTTTAAAATTTCTTGTATTTTGGGATAAACTTGCAACGAAATCATATTATCAATAACATTTTGCAGTTTATCCAAAATATCTGTATCAATCATATCTTTGATAAGAATTTTCTTTGCATTTCTTATATTATAATCATATCTTATAGAGTTTTTGCTTACTTTTACACTGCATCCTCTTACAAAGCATTGATTAGTTTGGTTATTTTTAGAAAGGATTATGATAATATCTATTTCTTCATTAAATTCATCAGAGTTTAGAATCCTATATGAATTATTAGCTGCCTTAGCTATTTTCCAGATATCTTGACATCCTCTTACTATAAGATCAGCTTTTTGTAGTTTCAAAATTGAAGAAATAAAACACATAAAATATTTTCTTGCGTTTCTGTGGATTTTTTCTAAATTCATTGCTATAAATCTAAAAAGCTGCTCTTTGTTTAAAAAATCTAAATAATAGAATGTTTCTGAGCATATAATACTATTATTATCTTGGTAAAACTTTCCAATATTTATACTTTTATTCAAAATTTCTAATATTTCTAAGTGAAGAGGCTCTATGGCTTCCATTCCTATAGCAAATCCTAATTCTATTGTATTCTCTGACAGTTTGATTTTTAAAAACTTATAACTCAAAGAATATGATAGATAGTTAAGGTTTAAGCAATCAGGTGCAAGCCCAATAAAGACAATCCATATAGCTTTTTCTATTGCAGCTGTAAAATCCATTTATTTTATCGTTTATTACCCTTGATTAAGGCTATATATTTAATGCAATTTTCTTATTATATATTCTAAGTTGAAGCAGTGCACTAAATTATTTTAATAGTTTCATGTCTTTTAAGAGCATTATATATTTGGCATGCAGGTTAGACAATTCACATTTATGCTGTAAAATATTTCAAAATATGTTCTTAGATTATTTAATTATTTATTTTACTATTAGCAATTATATTGATTTAACGCATTAAAGTAAACTTAATATTCATAAAAAATCAACAATCCTGATAAAATTAATTGATAAGAAATTTTGATTTAAGTTTACTTTTTAGCAGCAAGTCAAGTTGCTATTCTATAAATCTAAATTTTTTATTTAATGCTAATTTATATAATGATAAAAAAATGAAGTCTTACATCTACCTCATCTAGCTTTTGCAGGTCCAAGTATTCATAAACCGCTGAATTTCATATGTGCGAGAAAAAAATTATTATTTTCCTATTGTTGCTAATATGACTATACTTTAGTAGTGCATGCTGCCTTGGTCTTCAGTATTCAGCGTCATTCTAGGAATTTTTTTTTCTTTAAATGCAATGGTAAATCAGCTTGTACACATTTAATATAGTTAAAATTTTAAATAGTTTGTTATAACATTTATTTGTAGGAAATGCTGTAATGTGAATTGTGTATAAATGCTAGGTACGCAGAAATTAGTAATACAATTACTCATTCTATGGATCAAGCGAACTAAAAGAGTTAAGTCACGATTTATTTTCCCTAGCATTGCACAGCCGGCATAGAAAATTTGATAGGAAACATATTCCAGAACTTAGAGGAGTATACACATACCTTCATCCCCAGTTGCACTTGAAGAATTTACTGAAACATGTGCTAAATATTAAGTAAAAATTGCATTTGTATCAACAAAAAGTAAAGTGTCAAAATTTTTCAGTATTATAGATATACTGAGTTTTGCTAAATTACCTTATAAGCTATACTTTACCTAAGAGAAAGTCCTTATCATTGAAAGATCCCCATTATTACTCCATGAAGATAATCACAATGAAATGATGTATTTATATTTCTTATCAAATATATTAGGTATACAAGCACTTGTGATATTAGACAATTATGCACATTTAGAAGAAACAAATAACTGGATTAAGGTAGCTAAGGATTGTGGACTAGCATTCTTCATTCCTCTTTTTTGAAAAAATAACGATGATTGGGAACTAGATTCCTCCATATTATGCATATAATCCTAACGCAAAGATTTTGCAGGACTAGGAAAAAATATATTGAATGAAAGAGTAATACTCACCAATACAGAAAAACCTGCTGTGGGAAAGGCTTTAATTACTGTTGCAAAATTTATTAAAGCATTTTGAGTTGTAACTGATGATGTTTACGCAAGATAATAGCTTATTTATAATCCTCTATAGATAGGATAATTATGCAATTAAGTGCCAAATTTCGTGTTCATAAATAATGGAAAAATTTCAAATGAATTGTTAATAACATCAGACAAATTTTAGAGGATCATGGATTTGTATACCTATCTATCGAAAGTAATCAATGCTTTTGATACCGAAAATTTACTGAGAGAATTAAATGTTCAATTTGATTCATCGAAATACAGGATTATCAGTTTTATATTTTTTATATCTAATAAGCATTAATTTCCCTTAAGTTATATTAAAAATTTGAATTTGGTATGCTAGCTAATCTAAAATTTGCATGAAATGCTTTGCATGCTTGAAAATGCTTTTTATACTTGCTCTTTTGATAAAATCAACTTCCAGCATTTTTCTTAATGTTTGTTTCAAAAAATCATAAGGAAAATCTTCGATTTTTTTATTTATAGTATTCTGAAGTTCATCTCTTAATATTCGGTAAGAAATTCTCCTTAAGCTATCATTAACAATGTAATTATAATTGATAGTTAATAGTTCTTTTATATGAATATGATAAAATTTTCCAAATTCATTAAGTCCTTTTATATCAATTCCACAAGCATCAAGCAAACTTAAACCAATAGAAAACACATCTGATTTAAATGGGTTATATTTTATAAATAGGCTAGATAGAGTATTAGCCAATAAAGTCCAAGTTTTAAGCTCTGGAGAAAGAAATAAAGGTGTAACCCATTTAGTAGGTAGAACTTTCTGAAGCATTCCTTTAATTTTTTTTTCAAATACAGAGGAATGCTCGAAATCTATGATCTTTACTTTTTCTGGAGATTCAACTAGAATATTATATGAAGTAACATCATGGTGGACAATATTTTTTTTTCTAAGTATATAGTATGCTTCTATTATTTTGTAAAACATTATTTTCATTTCTCTTTCTCCAAATCTATCATTTCCATCCATATAGTTTTTAAGATTATCTTTGCAATACTCAATTCCTAGAAGTGTTTTTTCTTCTTTTGGAAAATTATCTTTACAATAGTAGAATATTTTTGGGAAATTGTTATGCTTTTTTGAGAGTAAGGTGAGATACAACTCTGAAATTCATACACAAAAATAGAGAATATATGGATGAGAGGAAAAGGGTGTTAGGGTGTTAGGGTGTTAGGGTGTTAGGG